>RJWT010032276.1:0-14185 GCA_004365215.1 Cuniculus paca | reverse complement strand
TTGTATTCTTCATTCAAGGTTTCCATCCTTTTGCAGTGTTCCTCTATTTTTCCAACTATATCTTCTTTAGATGTGCTTAGCATTTCTTTCATTACATTTATCATCTCTTGTTTTACCTGGGAAATCATTTCTAATCTCAGTTCCTTTAAAGCTTCATGGAGTTGTTTCTTTACTTCAGTTGCTATCATTTCAGAAGTTTCAGGTGTGTGACTTATACTTTCTTCTATGTCCCTGTCTCTTTGGCTTGTTTGGGAAGGACTGGAGGTGCAAGATTGCATTTTACTCTTTCGTTTTGTCATTTTCCTGTATTCCACCATGGGAGGTGAATTCAATGTGCGTGGTTGAGGTGCCAAGGCTAGGTGAAACTCACAGTGCACGCCTTCAGCTCCAGCCAAGACTACCACTGTGGGTGTTCTGTTGCTGGGCAGTGTCTGGGCGGAGCCCAGGCAGGACCCCAGGGATGCTCCAAATGTCCTGGGCTGATGGTGGAATGGGTGCAGGTCCCTACTGGTCTACTGGCGAGGTCCCAAGCTGCACAGCTAGGTGGAATTCGCTGTGCATGCCTTCAACTCAAGCTGGGCCCAGAGCTTGCCTGTTTGATTTAGCACCAGTTCTTTGGTAATGGACTATGGTATTGTTTATGATCCCCAGACAATCTCTGCATTGGCATACAAGGAAGAACAACTGATCACAAAACCTATGTCACCTTGGCTAAAGTAGTACAATCAGTAGTAACAATAGCATCAAACACAGCCTAGAAAATGAGAAACTGTGATAACTGTTCATTTGTCACCTTTAACCAGAGGTGCAAGATTTGTAATTATATAACAAAATCTAAAACAAATCATAAAATAAATATTCCCTCAATAGAGCTATTTTACCCTCAGGGGAGATAATTTAAAGGGATAAAAGGAAAAATAGATAAATAAAACAAGAGAAAGAGATCAGAAGCAAGGCTGACGGACAAAGGAAGATTACCCAAACCTCAGGAAACTAGTGAAGAAGAGAAGAGGGAAAGAAGGAAGGGAAAAAAAAAACAAGAACAAAACAAAACACTAAAAACATGAAACCACTAAAACAAACAATCAAGGAAAAAAAGCAAAGAAAAAGAATTAAAAAAAGAAAGAAATTTCTCTGTTATTTTAAACCTGTTGTTATCTTCTGGAGCCTACTCTTTTGTGTAGTGTCCAATTCAGGGTGTGTCTCTCTTGTAACTGGTAGGCAAAGGTTACAGACTGAATCCAGATCCATGTGGATGATCTCAGGAAACCTGCAGTAGGTTAGGGCAGGGTGCTGGATACTCCCATCAAGCCCGCAGTAGGATTAGGCTGGGGTGCTGATTCTGGTGCTTTCAACTCTAGAGAAGTTCAGGCCTCTGAACTTTTGATCCTGGCCTCTGATTGTGGAACTGGGGGCCTGAGTTGTTCAGTCTACAACACTCTGAGTGTCTCTTGCTGGCTGGACCTTGGGTCCCTGATGCTGGACCTCTCTTGTGGTTGTCCTTCATCTAGTCTTGTGGGATTTCAACATTGGGAGCCCTGAGATGAAGCTAACACAGGGCTGTCCCAAGTTTCAGGTTCAGTTGTCCCTTCCTAAAATGGTGTCTACCCAAGCACCCTCTTCAGGGTATCCAACAGATGCTTGGACTGGAATCACTCACTAGCTGTTGTAGTACAAAGTATCCAATGCTCTAATGCATGGTGCATTTCTCCCAGGAGCCCTCTGGATTCTCCAGCCCTCACTGTATCTCTGTAGATTTTCTACTCTTCTCTCATGCCTTGAGCCAGGATCCAGGAGAAAGTAGTTTGCCAGCTCCTTTTTCTGCATCGTGGTCTGTCTCCTCAGTTTCTCTGTGGGCTCTAATTTTCCCTTGAGATTCTTTTTGGCCCTGGCAGTCCACCTCCTTCCTTCTTTTCTTCCCCAGATAGTTATTTTTCAGGGTCTGGATTTCAAATCTCAGAAAAGTTGATTTGTTGCCTCTTGCTGCTCCACCATCTTCCCAGAAATCTTAAAGTTGGTATAACTGGATATCTACATGGAGAAGAATCAAATTCAGCACTATCCATATACAAAAGATTAACTCAAAATGGTTAAAAAACTAAAATATAAGATCTAAAAGTGTAAAATTCCTAGAGAAAAAACACAAGGAAAATGATTTGTGATATTAGTGTAGCCAGTGATTTTTTGGATATGATGCCAAAAGCACAGGCAACAAAAACTGGAAAAACAGAACTATGTCAAACTGACAAGTGTCTGTATAGGAAATAAAACAAAAGAGTGAAAAGACAAATGTCCATCAACCAACATATGGATAAAAAAGATGGGTTTTTTATATAATGGAGTACTATTCAGCCAAAAAGGAGGATTAAATTGAGATATTCATAGCTAAAGGATGGACCTTGATACCATAATCATAAGTGAAATAAATTAAATGAACATGTATAATTACTGCATTATCTCTATGTGAGAAAGTCAAAGTGCAAACCAAAACTACAATAGATATTGTGAAATTGGAAGAAACTGTTCAAAAGGAAAAGAAAGATGGGGGGAGGGATGAAGGAAGGAAGGGAAAGAAAAAGATAAGAAAAGAAGCATTAAATGAAAACAGCTTTGTGAAGCAGGAGGAGAATAGGAGAGGAAGGGAGGGTAGGGGAATGAGAAAAAAGAATCAAGTTATATCGTACAAATTCTGTATAATGAATATGATCATTATGTATATCTAAGTTGTACAAATAAACTTAATTAAATTTTAAAAAATGAATGGGAAAAATACTTGTAAACCATCCATCTGATAAATATTTAGTATCCAAAATATACAAGGAACTCTTAGGACTCAATAAAAAAAAAACAAAAAAAAAAAACAGATGAAGGGGTAGAGACAAATAATGAAAAAATGGGTGAAGAACTTGAATAGGTATTTCTTTTTTTTATTTTAAAGAGAATAAAAACAAAACAAAATGAAACAGAGTAAAACACAACAAAGGAGATCAGAACAGAACAATGCAAGCAATACAGGTCTTCAAAACATAACGACAGGAAATTAACAATGGCTACCCTAGTGTTCTCTTCTTGTCTTCAAAATGGTTGTTCATACAATTGAATAGCTATTTCTTCAAAAAAGATATATGAATGTCAACAGGTATGTGAAAAAATTCTCAACATCATAAATTATTAGGGAAATTCATATCAAAATCAGAAAGTAATGTCACCTCACACCTGATAGTATAGTCATTATCCATTGAAAAACCCAAATAGGAAATAACAAGTGTTGATGAGGATGTGTGTAAATTGGAACTCTTGTGTACACTTTTGGTAGGATATGTAAATTGGCTCAGCTACTATGGAAAACAGTATGGAGAGTCCTGAAGAATTAAAATAGAACTGGGATATGGTCCAGCAACCTTACATCTGGATATTTATGCAGAAGAATCATAATCAGGATCTTGGACAAATATTAGTACTCCCATGTGCATCATACCACTATTCATGGTAGCCAACATGCTGAAGCTAGCTAAATGTCCATAGATGAACAGATGAAGAAAATGTGATACATACATAAAGCAAAATATGATTCAGCCATAGAAAGCAGGAAATCCTCTTGTATTAGCATGTGCTCTCCAGAGAAACAGAACCAAAAATATTTATTGTAAAGTATTGGCTCATGGTATATTGGAGGTTGAGCAATCCTAAGATCAACAGTCGAGAAATTAGAGATTCGGAAAGGCAATAGCATAGTTCTCTTTCAAGTCTGAAGGTCTGAAAGTCAGGACAGTCAATGATATAAATGCCAGTCTGAAAGTCAGCATCTCAAAAACCAAGAGGTGTTAATTTTTCAGCTCAAGTCTGAACATAAGAGCCAAATACCCCGCTGGGATCTTGTCTTGTTAAAAAGTTTTTGCATGTCAAAAGAAATCTCCAACAGAGTGAAAAGAAAACCCACAAATTGGGAAAAAATTTTAGTCAACTGCCCTTCAGACAAAGGTCTTCTATCTAGAACATATAAAGAATTAAAAAGTATCAGGTTGGCGAAATTCAAAGACCCAATCCAGAAATGGGCATCTGAGATGAAAACACACTTCTCAGCTGAGCAAATACGAATGGCAAATAAATACATGAAAAAATGTTCAGGATCATTGGTCATTAGAGAAATGCAAATTAAAACAACTCTGAGATTTCATCTCACTCCAGAAAGAATGGCCAGGATCAAGAAAACCACCAGCGACAAATGCTGGAGAGGCTGTGGGGAAAAAGGAACCCTTCTCCACTGTTTCTGGGAGTGCAGACTGGTGCAACCATTGTGGAGGTCAGTCTGGAGGTTTCTCAAAAAGATAGGATTGGAAGTCCCATTTGACCCAGCTATTCCGCTTCTGGGCATATTCCCAGAAGAAGTGAAATCATCATACCACAGTAATATATGTGCACCCATGTTTATAGCAGCACAATTGGTAATAGCCAAATCTTGGAAACAACCCAAATGCCCATCAATTGAGGAATGGATAAAAAAGATGTGGCACTTTTATACAATGGAGTACTATTCAGCTATAAAGAATGAACACATTGAGGCTCTTATAGGTAAATGGATGTGACTTGAGACCGTACTTATAAGTGAAATAAATGAAACATACATGTGTAAACACCATATCGCCTCCCTAGTGTAAGAAACTGAAAGACTCAATAAGATACAAAATTCCTGATAAATATGGAGAAAAGGTTCTGAAGTCCAATGGTGCTTTTATTCTTTGATTTGATTGGTTTAAGTCCCTTTCCTACTATTTGATTGCAATATGTGAGAGGATAGGAACAGCTCTTTTGAAAAACATGACATTACGGTAGCCATTGCTGGTTTCTTGTTGTCCAACTTGAAGGTCTGGAATGCTCTTTTGTTTTATCTGGTTTTATATTACTTCGTTTTGTTTGAGTTTATTGTCTGTAAATGTATGAACAACCATTTTGAAGAAAGCAAGAGACACTAGGGCAACCATTGTTAATCTCCTGTTGTTATGTTTTGAAAATCCGTATTGCTTGCAGTGTTCTGTTCTGAAATGCTATATTATTTTTGACTCTATTCTGTTTTGTTTTGCTTTGTTTTGTTTTGTTCTACTCTCTTTAAAATAAAAAAAAAAGAAGAGCCAAATACCCATGTCCCTGCTTACATAGGCAGAATTTCTTCTTAGCCCTTTTATTTAGGTCTCCAAATGATTGGATGAGGCCCACCCAATTAGGGAGGGCACTTTGTTTTAATTAGTATAACAATTCCAATTTCAATCTTATCCAGAAATACTCTCATAGACACACCCAGAAGAATGAAGAAAGGCTTAGACCCCCACAACCCTAAACTAACCATCACCTCTATCACACACTACAGCATGGATAAGCCTTGATGCCAAGTGAAGCCAGTCGTAGAAGGACAAATATGACAAACACTGCGTGATCATTCCTATATGGTATATTTAAAATAATGAAATGCATGAAAACAGAAAGTTGGGTTTTGCTTGTTGGGGTAGCAGAGGAATCAGGAGTTTCAGTTTAATAAGCATAAAGTTTTAGTTATGTACATGATAAAAAAAATCTAGATATCTGCAGCACAGCATTGTGCTTGTAGTTGTAGTTAACAATTGTGCTGTACATCTAAGATTTACTATGAGGACAGATCTTATTAATGTATGTGTTTCTTATCATAATGAAAAAAACCGAAATGAATGAGTTATTATGTTGGGTACTCACAGATTACTAAAGGTCTATTTTATTGAAGTAGTCAATGAACCACCTTGAAAAGAAAATCTGTAGAGAATCTATTTTTAAATAAGTTTGAATACTGAAATAATGAGGGTTAGAACTTCAACAAATATTTTGGGGGATGCAAGGGTGAGCGATGGGGGGTGCACAATTCCAGCCATAGCAAACTCAATTTTGTATTTCTTCATTATAAAACATTGTTAAAAAATCTTATGGGCATCGCTTCTCGGCTTTTTGGCTAAGATCAAGTGTAAAATCTTATGGCATGAATTGTATCCCCTCCAAAGTTCGTATGTTGAAGCCTTAACTCACAGTCTGAGCACCTTTAGAGATAGGGTTTTAAGGAAGTTTAAGTGAAGTTGGAAAGTTGGTTTTTTAATTCAATAGGACTGGTATCCTTTTGAGAGGAAGAGACACAAAAAAGCCCTCTGTCTTATGCAGAGAAAAGGCCAAATGAGAACACAGTGAGGAGGCAAGCATTTACAAGCTCAGGGAAGAGGCCTCACCAGAAACCAACTCCATGCACCTTCTGACTTTCAACCTCTGAATCAGTGAGAAAACATATTTCCGTTATTTATGCCACCTTGTTTGTACTGTTTTGTTTTGGTAGCCACAGAATACTAATACAGCAACTTAACAATAAAAGCACCATATATACTTTTCTGAGTAACTTTTACATATGTTATGTTCTCTAGAAAGGTAAAAGGGATAATGGAGACAGAGAAAAGGTAAAACATGTGGAACGATCTGCAGAATTTTAATAGTTGTTACTGTTATGATTTCATCACATTAGTGTTAGTAATTTCTCACTAAATAGATTCATTACATGTATAGATTTGTAGGTAAGATATTCATAATTGTTCAGAATGCCTACAAAATCAGTTACTAAGCAAAGGGGAAAAGCAATCTTTTAAAAATGCTTTCCCTCTTAACATTTAAATGATAATGTTTTAAACAAAGATGTTATGGTTTAGGTCTAGAATGGTCCCCAAAATTTCATCTGTTTGGAAGGTAGATCATGGGAGATTACACCAGACTTGCTTTTGGGTGATACTTGGTCAAGAAAGAGGTTACAGGGGGAAAGTTATGAAAGACTTAATCCTCTTCCCCAGCTCCTCCCCTCTCTCTTTTCAAATTGTATATATAGTTCCTCAAAATTTACAAATTAAAGATTTGATGAGAAGAAAAACATAGGAAAAGGAAAGAAAATTTTTGCCTTTTGAAAATTAACATTAATAAAATGAAAAGGCAAGCCAAATGTTGGGAGACAATATACACAGTAAACATATCTTACAAAGAACAAGGTGCATAACACATAAAGACTTCTTAAGATTCAATAAAGAGCCTGTACAACTAAAAGTTGACAAAAGATTGACAAAATCTCCCACAAAGGAAGATGTTCTCAATAGCATATAAAAATAGTTAATATTATTAGTCACCCAGGAGATGAAAAGAACAATGAAATAATATTACACACCAAATCAAATGACTGTGTAACACACACACACATGCACACACATGTGCACATATACACAGTGCCAAACATTGTCAAAGATAGGAACATTCACTGCTGATGGAAATGTCAAAGAGGAAAATCATTTGTAAAACCATTTGGCAGTTTCTATAAAGCTGTGTATATCCTTAATCTTACAACTCAGCAAATACATTCAAATATTTACTCAAGAACACTGAAAACATGTCCACAAAGGACTATACCTGAATGTTAATAGAATCTTTAATCATAGTTGCAGTAAATTGGAAACAACATAAGTGTATGGTTTATGTCTAAATAACCCCAAAACATCTCATATGATCACAGGGTTTTTTAGAGGTGGCTGAATCTAGAGTGTGTGATTCATTCCTACTGCAATGTTGGGATTAAGGGTGCTAGGATTGAGTGTAGGTGATTGCTAGATCAGTCTTCTGATTGGACTGGCGCTGCACTAATCCAGGTAGACTGGATGCTGTCTTCTGCCACCATGAACTGTTGCCCCTCTGCCTTGTGTCACCTTGCCTTGGAGTCAGCTGATTATGAGCTGAAACCTCTACAAACTGAGCTGAATAAAACTTTCCCCCTTTAACTATAGGTGTTGAGTGTTTTGTCTCAGCAACAAGAGAAAAGTAAAATACCAAGTGTCTATCATGAGCAGAATGGCTAAATTGTACTCTATACAATGAAATGTTTCTCAACTGCTAATGGTAAAGAGTTTCTGACACATACAAAAACACTAATCACTCCAATTACCACGCTAAGTGGAAAAATACAGACACAAAAGACATGCTGAGGGATTCAATTTATGTGAATCTCCACAAAAGAAACGTTATAGTGATGGAAAGTGGATCAGGGTTCTTGGGACAGAGTTGGGCATGGGGAATGGGGATGAAATGAGAAGAAGCAGATGTTAACTCTTGAGGTGATTGTGATAGTTTATATCTTCATTTTGTGGCATTTATGAGATGTATACCTTTGTGAATACTGAATGACCTATATATACCTATATAAATTATACCTCATTGTACCTTCTTTGATTTTAAAAAAAAGTCATGGTGCACACCTGTAATCCCAGCACTGTGGGAAGCTAAGGCAGGAAAATCACAAATTTGAGCCGGCCTGGGGAACTTAGTGAGACCAGGTCCTAAAACAAAACAAAACAAAACAAAATGCAACAAGATAATAAAAAGGGGAGCTTGACATGTAGCTCCAAGCAAAGTACCTGGATTCAATTCCCAGTACCAGAAAAAAAGTCTCTGTTTAAATCCTCCTGTACCCACCAGGCTTTTCAAGATTGACTCTTCAAAACCTCAGGAAGTGCAATACATATGGTATTATGTGAAATTTAACTTTGTGCAGGTCATGGATTAGGAAAAGGGAACATGGCAGGCTAAAGAAGGGGTTCCCTAGAGCATCTATTTAAGCTCTTACTCCTAGTAATTTGTTGCTGCGATCTTCTCTTGTAGACAGAATATATTTGCATGTGGGCACAGGACAGCATCAAGAATGCTCCCAGTTTGGGCTGCACGCATAAGGTGAATGCAGGTCTATGATGAATCATCAGCTCAGAAATAAATTTTCTGCCTTCAACTTTTGTCCTGAAGCCAATCAACTTAATTTCTTCTTCCTTAGACTGTTCTTAGTGTGGGAGTGAAGGACTGGGACCTTACTGACAACAGCGCTAGCCAGTTTAGCAAAACTGTCCATCTTTCAGTCTCAGTTCTTAGGGTCTTCCCTGACTGCTTACCCAAAGCAGCCACCTCTCACCACCCAACACCCTGTCACACCCTACCACACTACCCTACATCATCACTGCACTTGATATTTGAAATATTCTGGGATATGTTCATTGTTTGTCTAATTCCACTGGCATGACAGTCCCATAAAAAGAGAACTTGTATGGCTGTTCACAGAATACTGAAAGTATTTATTCCAAGTTGGGATTTGAGGAATATTTTGTGATGAGGAACACTACACAATGTAAGATGAAATGTTTAAAATTCTACGTCAAATTTAAATTCTTTCTAATATCTCTAGTCATACAGTTGGTCAGTGATAATTATTGGAATATAAAGTCATGTTTCAAGTTATGGCCAGCCAATAATAAAAGATCTAGAAACACAAGTTATCAACATGCAAATTTGTTCTTTAATTCCCTTCAAAAAACTTTTAAATTAAGACTAATTTTAGTCTTAGCAATGTGTTTAACATTATTTAGCTATCAAGCAGATAAACATATTTGCTTTATGTAAGCATCAAAGAACCTTAGTTATTTTTTTTGCCTTTTCATGGTTCAGAGGTTCCTATTTCAAAACTGTAAATAAAAGTTAACTGAAAATATGGAAATATTCAAAGCAAAGTCACCTCATGAATACAAATTCAGTTAACAAGAGGAAAGGTGTGCCAAGTATAGTAGGCAGTATTTTCTCTTTTTGATTTAGTGCTATAAGGGATAGAAAAATGCAATGATGATTCAACACTTTCAAAATCTTTCATCAATTTTGAACAGTTTAGTGAAAAAATTTAAAGTAGAAAAATACAGTGTAAATAAAAAGTATAAAAATACTTCTATCAGAAGGACATGTAAAGGAGGCTGAATGAAATACTATGAAAGCATTCATTTTAAATTGAGGATTGTTATTCTTCTGAGGTTTGTGTTTAGATAAATAAATTCAAGTTAGGACCTCATTGTCTCTGGTTTCTTTAACATCATAAAAACTTGGTTTTCAGCCTGGGTTGGCTACTGTAATAGCTTTTATTGCATCCCTCCCAAAATTATGCCCACACCCTAACCCCTGCAACCTATAATTATGTACTTAATTAGAAATAGGGTTTTTGCAGATATAATAAAGTGATAAAGCTCTTGAGATGATGTGATGCTGGATTTTGAGTGGGCCTTAAATCTAATGACTAGTGTTTTTGTATGAGGAAGAAAGTAGAGTCTGAGACATACAGAGACAAAAAAGAAGGTCAAGGAGGAGGAGGGATAAGGTGGGGAAGAGGGGGAGATTGAATGCAGAGGTAGAGATTGGAGCGGTATCTTTACAAATCAAGGAGTCCTAAGGAGTGCTACAGACCACTGGAAACTAGGACAGAAGCATAGAGTGGATTCTTCTTCTGAGTCTTCAGAAAAATTCAACCTAGTAGCTACTTTGATTTCAGACTTCTGAGCTCAGAACTGTGAGAAAACACACTCGTGTTTTTATTTTATTTTTGTGGCACCGGGGATTGAACTCTAGACCTCGTGCTTCCCAGGTAGGTGCTTAGACCGCTGAGCTAAATCCCCGGCCCCACTTGTGTTATTATAATCCATCAAGTTTGTTGTGCAGGCTTAGGAAGCAAATACAGTCATATCCTGTTAAAAATGGGCTCCCACTTGTGTCGAAATTTTTGCAGAACGTGATGTTTGTTACTCTGTAGACCACTGTGGGGCACTGTAACCTGTAATTTCCGGAAGTAGCTTTTGACTAAAAGCTTCTGTAGGTTCTTTGGAAATAACGTTTTGTTGGGGGAATGATAGTAACAACTTTTATCCTGAGGAAAAAGAATCTGACCCACCACTGAAAGCTCTACTTCGCTGTTTAGTAACACTTATTTGTGAGAAAAAAATCAGTTAATAATTACTTCCCTTGAAAGTAAAAGCAAATTAAAAACAAAACAAGAGTTACTTGGTATAGAGGTTCCTCATTCATTGTTGCTGTAATACTTTGATTGATTTTAATCTGTGATATGGAAATTGTACTACATGTTAGCAATAAAATAAATGAAAGTAGAGGAAGTACAGAGTGACAGTTCTTCAATGTTTACAAATGCATTATGCGATTGGGCTGTAGGGCTACAATATGGAATGCGTAATAGCATAAACATGTAGAAGCATTTCTGTCTACTTAAATGCATTTGACGTTTTGTAGTTTGGTAAAACAACTTTACTATGACTCAGTCATTTAAACAGGAAATTTTAGAAACATTCTTAACAACGTTTCTAAATGTTCTCTCCTCCCCCATATGTAAACCATTTTGCTATTCCTTCTGAAGGTCTCTCAGTTCCACTGCCTCAGAAAAGGCTCATATCACCTGACAATTAGATATGCATAGTGTGTCTCTAACTAGTCTCCCATCCTCAATATTCATTCTTATCTATCATCTATCCACATTGCTTCAAGGGTTTTATTTTCTCTAAAATCAATGACATCTTGTGAATTTGAATTCTCTGGCATAATATAAAAAGCCCTTTGTTCTGGCACCTGTCTAGTTCCCCAGTCATTTTTCATGACTCCCATAACCCTCATTCTCTGCCTGTTTGGGCAGATGTTGGTGGTTGCCTACTGAATATCTAATCTGGCTCTGGTTTGCTTTTTTTTTTTTTTTCCTTGGAACTGCATTTTATTTCAGGACATCCGCATGCTCAGTTTAAAAAATATAAATACAATTTTCAGCCTCATCTCAGCTAGAAGTAGTTATCTAATGTAGTTCTTGCCAGTAAGGTATAAATACTGCCTATTGGAAGGCTCTGGGAAAAACATGGTTTCCTTTAATAGTGCTTCCATTTTCTGTTTGCTGGTTCCTTCTTTATAGTCTTGCCTGCTATGTGGGCAGAGTCCTGGAGGTACAGCAGTCTTGGCTACCATGAGAGAAACACAAAGACAAAAACTCCCAGAGACAGACAGTGGTCCAGAGACACAGAAAGAGTCCAGACCGTTTCAGTGTGGCATAGCTGTAACATCCCTGAGCTGTTAGCTTTAGGCTTCTTCTTACAAGAGAAAAATCGACTTGTATTTGGTTATGCTATTAAATCACATCACTTTTACTGTAACTAAAAGTAATAATAATAGATTCATCTGTTAACAATACAGTACATCATTTATCTTTTCTTGAATAAGTCTTGGCTATCAAGTTTCTGTTTCTTAGTAGATTCCTCTCCTGAACTGATACCAGTCTTAGGTACATTTCACAAATTCTTCCATCCCAAATATTATTCTATCTCCATGTCCCTGCCAGTAGGAGACATACCCCAAAGTGATAGGTACTACTTAGCTTTATTCTGTGACAATTGCTATTTCCTTCATGGGATTGTCTGGAATTTAAACTTTACCTGAAATTGTAAGTCCACCTAATTTAGTTTTTCTCAGATTCTTCCCTTAGAAAATACTAAAAACATCTTAAATTCATAGTTTATGAAGTCACAGAAAGAAAATAATTGCTTCTATATCAATAAATTGATTATATACTTAGCTTAAGTGTATGTATCTATGCATCTTTATATACACATATCTGAAAATAGAATGTGTAGTGTACTGGGCTATGAGGGCGATCTGGCTGGGACATGTCACGCCACTGATTGGCAGGGTTGTAATGTGTTTACATAAATGTATATAAGTGCAAATGCACATGAAAGTAAAAATTCTAAATAGAACAACAATCATGAACTAACATAAATTTCACTTCATCTAGGATTGAAAATATTTGGGAAACAACAATGTACAGAATTTACATACTAAAAAAAACCTATGTACAGAGTCATCTTTCCTGTACAGAATTTACATACTAAAAAAAACCTATGTACAGAGTCACCTTTCCTGTCATTATTTTCTAAACAATACAATATAACAACTATTTATATAGCATTCACATAATACTGGGTATTAGAATAATTCAGAAATGATTAAAAATCTATGGGAAGATTTATAAAGATTATATGCAAAACCCATGTCATTTTATATAGGAGACTTGCAAAGCCTCAGATTTTGTAGTCTGTGGGGTAATCGTGGGATTGATTCCTCACGGATAGCAAGTACTTGGTTGAATTCTCAAGTTAATAGAGAATAGTGATTAAACACCAGCACTCCACAGGCAGATGGGACTTGGTCTGAAACTCAGATCTTTCATGCTTAGTTGACGTTTATAAACCTCAATTTTCTTCATCTGTAAAATGTGGTTAAAAGGGTTTCTGTTTACAATGGAGATAGGGAATTTAGCACAGTGTCTGGCCCAGTGAAAATGGAATTAATGGCTGGGAATCATGATGCACTCTTGTAACCTCTGCTATTGAGGGGGACAAACCAGGAGGATTACAAATTCAAGACCAATCTAAGCAACTTAGTGAGCCTCTTTATTACACTAAAACAAATAAAAGGATTCGGATGTAGCTTGGTGGTAGAGGGCTGCTGGGTTCAGTCCCCAGTGCTAATAAACAAACAAATTCACCAATTTAAAATTAAAAATTCAATTAATAGTATAGTTGTTTTTTTCTCACACATAGATTTTCAGTTTCTGTTATGCATAGTTGTTGATTAGTTCATTTATAGATTACAAGATTGCTGAAAAAAAAATTTGGGGCTTGACCTAACCTTCAGTCTCTTCTTTTGGAAAGTGATCTGTTGTCGTAAAGATTTACCTTTATAGTATATGGTTAATGGCTACTTGATAGTGATCTATTGAATTCATTCTAAAGTTTAGAGCCTATATATTAAAACTAGCATATTCTCAAATTTTCTGATGATGAATCTAGTTTTCTGTCCTATTTTCATGGAACATTTAACAGGCAAAGATCATGCAATCTGTACAGTCACAAATACTTGACATGGCAGATGTTGACTATCTATTTTCTAAGTCCTTTTGCTGTCATTCTGGTATATGTGGCTACCTTAGGACAAAAGGGTTTGATCTAAGAGTAGTCAACTGAGGGAAGCTTAATAAGGACTGTTCATTAAGAGTTCTCCTGGCATCCTTCTGACTGCAGAGGTCAAGATGCTCCTTTCTTCTGGGTAAAGGGGATAGGGATCTTTCACATGAAGGTCTTATGACCTGCTTAGAGGAAAGTCTCAGAGTCCTTGTTGCACCTGCCATTTCTCAAATTCCCTCAGCTTAAAATATTCAACATGATAAGTTGCCATAGTTTATGCTATAACGTTCTAAAGCCCAACGCAAGCAAGCATAGTGAGCTTAGAAGTCATCTCC
>RJWT010032275.1:0-14167 GCA_004365215.1 Cuniculus paca | reverse complement strand
ATAAAGCCATTAACACAGAGAAATAAATAAAATCAAGTTGCCAGCTGTTACTCTGTCATCCCAAAAATAGATGTGAAAGCAGGCTCTATGGTACTGAGAATATTCCTGTGGAGACATGAGATAGAGAAACTCAAACTGAGCTGCAGCAAGCCCATGTGTCTACACAGCACTGGACATATGAAATATATATATATATATATGGTTTTTTTTTTGGTGTTTTTGAGATAGGTTCTTTCTATGTAGCCCAGGATGGCCTCAAACTCAAGGCGATCCTCCTTAGACTCTTGAGTGTTGGGAATACAGAAGTGCACCACCACGCCTGATGATAGACCCCATATCCCAAAGGGCTTCAGGAGGACTTTGGCCTCCTATAAAGTCTTTGCTGCTCTGCCAAGCATTTGTGTCCCCCAGCGCTGGGCACTGGTACGTGCATAGGGTAGTGTGACTTGATTTGGTCAATGAAATGAGAAGTGACCTTAGGCCTCATTTCCAGGCTCTCCCTGACAGATATGGCAATTCTGTTGGGATAGATGCCTATCTTCTTGTGTCTTCAGACAACAGGTCAGCAGTACTTCCCAAGTCTTCTCACGCTGGCTATGTGGGTGAGCAGGAAGGAAACAAGTTAAAGCACCGAGATTTGAGGGCCGGTCCTTATTACAGCAAACCCCAGGCCATCCCGCCTGACATCACTCACCTAATTTCTCCTTTCAAGAGAGAAACCAGTAGGTATAGTATATTGGGGCTATTGTTCATTTTTCATCTTTTTAAAAATGATTTGAATGTGCAAAAATGTTCATATGATCCAGAAGTTTATATGGTCAAATAATATAAAACTAGACTAAGTGTCTTACTAACTCTCCTGTTCACATTCATTATTCCTAACCTCATCCATTATTTCTTGGTATTCTTCTTTCTTGATACAGGGCTTCACCAAGTAGTCCAGGCTGGTCTTGAACTCTCGGTAGTCCTCCTGCCTCAGCTTCCCAACTGTGGGGACTGCAGGCATGTGTCACCATGCCCGGCCTCTTGGTAGTCTTCTACTTTCTTTATGTAAATATATGCAAGCACATTTATAATTCTTATTTTTACTATTCTGTGTACAACACAACATATTATTTATACTGTTCTGCAACTTGCTTTAATTTAAAAAGATATCTGAAAGATCTTTCCAGATCTGTTCTTAGACCTGTCTAGTTTTTAGCACTTCATAATACTCTATGAATGGACGTGCCACACATTATATAACCATTATCCACTGGTGAGTTTTGGCTATTTCTAATCTTTTGCTTTCATGAGTCACAGTGATTGACTTCCTATATAAGTCATTCCAAGCTGTGCGACTGTCATTTGCAGGAGGAATTACCAGCAACAGAATTGTGGGTCATAGGGTGAGTACTTGGGTCATTTCGATGTATGACCTAAGTTGCCCTCCAATGCAATCATACTGGCTTATCACTTGTATTCTTAAAAGAAGCACATTCCAATCAACGATTGCCTTTCTCTGAAGGCAGAGCATACACTAGAGAAGGGTGCTTTGCCATGCAAGGCCTCTCTCTGCCCAGAGCCTCCTGGCTGGCTGGTCATTGGAAGCCCACAAATAAGTAATGGCAAGTGACTAGACTCTGCAGCTGGTCTTCACTGCCTCGGTGCAGGTTAGAAAAGGTCTCAACATCTCCCTGAGTGAAGCAGCCACCCAATCTTGCTTACAAGCTGTGCTTTGTGGCTCCTGGGCATTGTCTTCTTGTTCAATCCCTTCCAAGACCAAAAAGCTGCTCCAGCTCAGGAAGTGCCAGGTACTCAGCTTCGCAAAGCAATCCTGCTATGGCTTGAATGTCAGTAGTGCCCCCCAGAGTGCTCTGTGTTGAAGGCTGGGTCCCAGACAGCACTAACAGGAACAGTGGGACAACCTTCAGGAGGTGCCTAGAGGAGGGTCCTTAGATCACTGGGCTATGACCTTGAGGGACTGTGGAACCTGCCTGTCCCTAAAGTTTGTCTCTGCTACCTGCCTCATGAGGTGAGGTGTTTACCTCACCGTGTGCTCCTGCCAGGATGTGCTGCTCTTTCCAGTGATCCTAAGTAATGGAGCTGCTTGATCCTAGGCTGGAACCTCTGGAACTGGGGGCTGAATTTCCCTTTTTCCCTTATAAATGAACAGTTTTGGGTATTTTGTTACAGTAAGGTGAAGCTTGAAATGCCCTTCTTTTGAACACTGCTAGGAAGAAAAGAACACACTATGCTTGTTGCTTATCCTATGTTATTACTACATTAAGAATAAAGGATCTTCAATAGATTTTATAGTGTAATAGCCAATGGGAAACTGTGCAAAGGCAACATACTGAACACATCTCTTTAATTTCACTTTCTTCTGAGCCTCAAGCACATCTGGAGAAAATGGTTTTGTTGTGCTCTCTAAAGAGAGGGGAAATAGGAAAGATGACAGGTACAAAACTTGGGAAAGCAGGTGAACAAGCTGACCCTTACTTCAGCCCATGCCACAAGAAATCATGCACAGTAAGGCAGCAACTGGAGAGAACTAAGAATCAAGAGCAGAGTCCATGCAAAGCCCTGCAATACCAGACAGTGAGAAGCAACTGAGGCTACTACTGAGGAAGCAGCTTGACCTCCAGATCCTATGATTCCCTGCCTTGCTTTCCCTGGCAATTCCTCCCTGTGACTGGAGGTTCATTCAGAATGAGGTACTGCCCTTGGGGACATCAGGCACATCTAAGGGTGAGGAAGGAGAGATCCTAAACCCCAAACTGGGACTAAGCGCACCTTGCTGACTAATACCAGCTTGCAGCCCTCTTTCCACCACCTTCATCTCCCAACCAGGAGTAGAAGGAGTTTTCTCAGGTGGATCTTACTGGTCCCAGAGGAAGACTGAAAGATACTGCTATCTAGCACCCCTGGACACATAAAGCAAGATGCAAAATAGCGTGTAGAGTATATTACCCTCCTGCATGGGGGTGGTTGTGAGGTAGAGGAAATAAGGTTAAAATAGAGAAGTGCAAACTTACCTGTATATACATAGCACTGTACTGCCCAATGCAGATACCACTAGCTCCATGGGGCTAGTTAAATTTCAGTTACTAAAAGTTTAAGAATCCAGGTGCTCAATCAGACTAGCTACATTTCAAGTGATCAGTGAGCCCCATAGCTGTGGTACTGGACAGCACATGTGACATTTCTACCATGGCAAAAAGTCCCACTAGGCAGTTTAGGGCCATAAAATAGAAAGGTATTTAAGACATATAAGCAACCAATGACTTGGGTAACCACTGAAGAAGAGCCCTGTGGCATAGGAAGTGACAAGGGGATTTTTCACCACATACTCTTTTGATTTCAGGGCCATGTGAATATGTTATGTATTCAGAAATTCAACATATAAATATTGTTATAAAGGAATAACCTGCTGGGTTTGATGGTGTACACTTGTAATCCCAGCCCTTGAAAGGCAGAGGCAGGAGGATCACAGCAAGTTGGAGGCCAGCCTGGATTACATAGTGAGTTCAAGGCCAGCCTGAACTGCATAGCAAGACCCTGTCTCAAAAAACAAACAAACAAAACAAACAAACCAACCGAAACCCAAAACCCAAAACAGAAAGGAAGAAAGAAAGAAAGTTTCCCCCATTAGAACTGCAAGGTGCTTCCAACAATTAACTGCACAGTAGCCAATAGACATGGCTATTTAAAATTCAGTTAATTAAAATAAAATAAATCCAGATCCTCATGGTACTGGCTGCATTTCAAGCACTCAATGGCCACGTGTGACTGGGGCTCTCATACTGGGCAGCACAGAGGTGCTGACATTTCCATCAGAGCTGTAAGTGACACTGGGGAGCCAGCACCAGGGGCCATATGTCTTGTTCACTGCACTCCAAGACTTCAGAAGATGGTTAGTGTAGAAGGGAATGAATGAATGAATGAATGAATGTGGGGAAGGAGTTAAGGGATGTGTAGGCAGAGGGATGAATGAATGACTCATGAGTTCCCCTGGCAGAATAAATGAACCTCTGCTACTCTCCCTATCTTACTTCCCCTGAGATCCTACCTTGGCCTCTGGGTCGGTGCGGAAGAGTCCCTCCAGCACGTGCAGGGCATCCAGGACGCCATGGTCAGGGCCCTTGCAGTAGGACAGCAGGCGGCGCACGTCGTCTGGCGCCACGAACTGCTTGGAGATCCGGTTGGTCATTCGCACCGGCAGGCAGGCGTTGGCCAGGAGGTGGCCTGGGCGGAAGTGGTAGGCGAACCCGCGTGGGCAGGCTGGGTGTGAGTGGGTGAGCTGGCACTCTGACACCACGAGGCGGTCCCGCAGCGGGCTCAGCTTGAGGGTGATGAAGGCCGGGCAGCTGGGTTGGCAGGACCTGCAGGAGGAATCACTGTCACATCCCTCCACCGCACCCCTCCTTCCTTCCTTCGACTTTCTTTCTTCCTCTCTCATTATGTCTCAAGCATAAAGAAAACTTGAAAGTCCAAAGAACATGCTGGCTATGTGATATTGGGTCGATGACTTTGTACAGGTACCTTAGTTTCATCACATATTAAGAGGAAAGTAATAATCAGACCTTCCTCATAGGATGGTTGTGAAATTTTAAAAAAGTGATATAGGTAAAGAAATCAAAATAGTATCTGGAACATAGTAAGCATGACATGCTTGCACAAGTCCTGTACTTAGCACCACCAATTCTGTCAAAAGTGAGTACCGCTTTATTATACTTGCACCAAAAGATTTCTGCAGTAAAACATCTTACATCGACCCATATCTGCTTCTGATTGAGCAACAATGGCATCACGGTAGGAAGATCTCTGCGGCTCCTGCCCTCATGAATTCTTCTCCCTTCCTGTCCCCAAAGGTAGCCACTACCAAAATTGGTATTTCACTTCCACATATCTTATGAGGTATGTTTCTGTTTTGAAACTTGGTATATGTAAAGAGGTGCTCAGACTCAAAAGAAACAGCAAATGAAAAGCCCATGGAAACATCAAAACACACCCCCAGCATGGCCACATCAAAGAGACTGATCAGCTGGGCACAGTGGTATACCCATGAAGGCCCAGCTACTTGCCCAGGAGTTTGAAACCAACTTAGGCCATATGGCGAGACCCATCTTTAAAAAATAAGTAAATAAAAATAGAGTTAGAGTGAAAAAGAGACTGATAACATCTATGGTTGTTGGACAAGTACAGCAACTGGAATTCTCATGCATCAATGTTGAATGCTGAAACTTTAGAAAACCATGTGGCTGTGTCTGCTAAGTAACTTCTATGCCTCTCCTCTCATGATCTTGCTCAACACAAATGCCTTCACATGGCCACTGTGAGACATGTGGTGGCATGTTCAGAGCAGCACTCCTTGTAGCAGCCAATACGTGCAGCTCAAATATACAAGAATGAAATGAAAAAATACGTTGATATATTAAAAAAAAAAAACCACTAATCAAATGAACATGCCACTATGAACCTCACACATCTGCTGTTTGAAGAAAGCCAAACACGAAAGAATCCATGATATGATTCCCATTTATATAAACTTCAACAGCAGGCAAAGTTAACTTCTGCTGTTGGTAGACTTGAAAGCAGTTACCTCTCTGTGGTTAATCAACCCTATGAGGAGTTATGAGGGTTCTCAGGGACCACACATGTTCTGGGCACTGGTTAAATGTGGGTTTAGTTTTGAGAAAAGTTATCTAGTTGCACATGTATGATATGTGCACTTTCTTGGATGTGCATGGTATTTTTTTAAAGTTTATGTAGAAAACTTTTGCTTCCTAGAATTGTAGGAGGAAGAGTAATGACAGCCCAAGATGTTCATATCCAGTCACTAGAAATGTGAAAGCTGCCTTACATAGCAAAGGGATTCTGCAGGTATGATTAAACTGAGGATCTCCAGGTAGGAAATTCTGAACTCTCAGGGTGGGTCTGATGCCATCACAGAAAGGACAGAGGGAAGCAAGAGGATCAAAGAGAGAGACAGGAAGATGCCACTCTGCTGGCTTTGGAAATGGAAAGGTTTCAAACTAGAGAATGTGGGTGGGCTCCAGATGCTGCAATATAAAGCAGGCTTTCCCAGAGATTATAGGAGGAGCACAACCCTGGAGACAACTTGAGTTTAGACACCTGATTGACACTCACGTTGGCCTTATGATTGGCAGAATTATAAAATGATAAATTCTTGTTTTAAGCAACCACATTTTTTTTGTTGTTGTTGTTGTTTTAAAACAGGAATAGATCAGGACACTGATTACAATCTGAATGTCCTTTTGCAACTTGCTTCTTCACTCCACAGATTGTCCAAACTCTTCAGCACCATTCCTTTTACTGGCTGACTAATGTGCCAGTCCAAGACCTCACCGACTATTGTGAGGTTTCCAGGTCATCCTACTCACAGATCACACTTTAGTGGACCCTCTCTTAGGCGTCTCTGTGTGTGAACAAGAGTTTATCTGGGACAGTGGTTCTCAAACTGCAGGCCACAGCCCATGAGATGAAGTCAATTTAGACAGTTACAACCAAATGAAGTTAATTTAGACAGTTATAACAAATGAAGTAAAGTAGGGAGGGAAAGTGTCTGGGTTTGAGCTCCAGCACTCAAAAAAAAAAAATTCAGTGTGTATTTCTCTGAGCTTCTACTTTCAGAAAGAAAGTGTGGCATTTTTTCATGAGCAGGTATGATTTTAACATTTTCAGAAATAAAGTTCTAGGTTTATATTGCAGGGATTGGCAAACTGTGCCAATGGTAAGGAAGCAAATACAATAATATGATTAAAAATACAGTGTAGGTTTAAATATTTTTTAAAAGTATTACAATAAAGACCTATTGCCATTAATTCCCCTTGCTTCAAACATACTTATCCCATCATTCTTGGCACTTTCTGAAACAATTCTAGAAGTCCTCCTTCCCAAGTGTCTTTACAAAACAAAGTGAGATTAAAAATGCAATGAGTGAATGCTTTGAGGAAAATTAATGGCAAGGTATCTTTATTGCAACAAATTTGTAAAATTTAAACTCCTGTATTTTTTGAGCATCCCTTTTTATTCTGGTGCACCACTGCAAATGAACCATAGATAATATACAAATGAATGGGCGTGACTGCTCCAATAAAACTGCAGGTTGGATTTGGCCAGAGGGTTTTCCAGTTTGCTGACTCTTGTAACAGACCCGGGTCTGGCATATACTTAAGAAGCCCCAGCTTCTGGTAGTAAATGCCAGTAGCACAATCTCACATTTCTTTCTGGTGGCTCTTGAGAATGGTGAGTTTCCTCAGGAGCCACCCTGAGAACCTCCAGTAAATACTTCAGAATTTTCTTCTTAAACCAGAGAGGGATCCATAACACACTTTTTTCTTTTATATGCATGTCCACGAGCTTGCTAGATTTTAAAAATCTAAGTCAAGAGTTGGAGATTTTTTGCCTTATTTGAGGTAATGTAAATTATGCAAATTTCGAAAACTCTTAAGCATATAAATTGATATGAGTAAAACACAAACATATAGCCACATGGTGCTATCGGGTAGAAGCATAACAAACTAACAACACTCAGCCGCTTTCGATCTACCAAAGTGGCAAGTTCATAGAATTCCACCCTGTACATTTTCCTAGAAAAATTCTTTTGTGAGACTCTGACCTGATTTCTTTCAGTCAAGGTATTTTAGTCCCTAGGACAGAGAAAGTCACCTTCCCATTCAGGGAAGATCACCTTTCTGTGAAGCCACCCATCTTTCCAGTATCACATCTACCACTGTGTTTTGCTCCTCTCCAAATGTAAACTTCACAGGGACAGGAATTTTTGCCTATTTCATCTGTATCCCCAGAACCTAGAACAGCACCTGAGCCCTATAGCTGCTTAGTAAGTTCACAGTCAGCCCTCAGTATCTACAGAGTCCCCATCGGTGGATTTACCCAACCACAGATGGAACATATTTAAAAAAAAAAAAAAGTACCAGTACTGAACATGCACAGACTTTTTTCTTCTCATTCTCTAAGCAATAAAGTAGGATCACTATTTATTCAGGATTTACATGTATTGTTCTATAAGTCATCTAGAGAAAATTTCAAGTATACAGGAGGAGGTACACAGGTTTTATATAAATGCTATGCAATTTTATGTAAGGGAGTTGAGCATATAGTGATTTTGGTGTCCTGGAACCAATGCCCTAATACTGAGGGCTGACTGTATGACAAATGAATGACAGAACCCTGCTTTGGAACCTGGACACCTGGTAAATCTTCCTTGGGATACTCTCGCTGCCCCACACAATGAAAACCATTCAGCACACCTCCAAAACCTCCCTGGAACACCTGTATTTTTCCACTTCCACTGCCACCAACACACCATAAATTCTTTCTTCCTTCATAAAGCTTCCTTCTCCCTTCTTTTCACCACTCCATTCTTACTTATCCTTCATATTGCAGAGCTAGCATCATGACCTCCAGAAAGTGCTCCCAGATAACCCATCTGTTAAGGCACATTTCATCATACAAGTGCAACTGATGCTCATCTGTATTAGATGCTCCTCACTGAAACCTTAGCACCTAAGACACATATACTATGCACATTGGTACTCAAAACAACTCTCTCGGATGAATGGACAAACAGGCTGGTATCTAGAACCAAGAAATATTTGGGGTGCTGGTGGATTCAACTCTCATACTGATAATCTATAATTGAAATAAAGATGTATGGTAGGGGAGAAGACAGAGTGGAAATGAGTAGCATGGGTTTTACAGCTGGATTGTGGAGGTCCAAATCCTGGTTTTCCCTTCTTTCAGCTATGTTATCTTGGGAAAGTCCTATAACCATTCTGTGCCTGTTTTCTTACTTGGCAATTGGAGCTGAAGTAATACCAACTCCAAGGAATCGTTGAGAGCACTAAACAAGGGGATAAAATGATGTGATGTGGTCACAAAAGGGCCAAGTGCCTAATAAACTCTGAAGAAATGGTAGCCGTTGCATAGACAAGAAACTGGGGCTTGAAGATGTTAAGTCCATTGCTCAAAGACACCCATCCAGTAAGCAGGTGAGCTGGACTCAGGTAGCCTGTGATCTTAAGTACTCTGCTCTTTTCTGTGGCTCCTCAGCCATGGGTCTCAAACTCACACCTACAGGGGCCAGGCTGGCAGGATAAGGAAGCAACACCACACGAAGCAGCAGAGAGCAGTGGAGTCTGGGACAAACCTGAGAACAAATGGGGTTGGCTGTTTGCTCCTTGGAAACATGGGTTTGCCTCCTCTCCTGCTCAAGGGAAGCTAGAAGCCCAACATTCTATGGGGAACAATCTCAGTTTAATATAGGGATCAGTGGAAACATCACGGGCCCTGATGATTCCTGGCACTCCTGGATGGCTCACCTGCCCCTCCTTGTAGCATTACACATTTGGGATAAACTACCAGTGAACTTCTCTTACTATCAGTCTTCCTGTCCAGTCTAAAAGTTCAGGAAGGGCAGAAATTTTGGCTCTTGTTCAACTCTCCTCATATACTAAAATATCCCAATCTCAGCATGGGACCTGGCCCTGCTATTTACTGAATAGAGGAATCTGTTCCTTTGTTTTGTAGCTTTCCTAGAATTCAGTCTTGCAGTTTTTCCTCTTTGTGCATGTATAAAAATCTGGCTCTATTTTCCTGGCTTTCTCTGATGGTTCTGGTTCTGTCTCTCAATTTTCTGTCTCTTTACTCTCTGTCTCGCTCTCTCTCTCTATAAATTGGGCCCAAGATATCGCTCTCTATACATGCTTTTCCCCTCTGGTGCCCCTGCTCCTCTCCTCTCAGTAAGTACCCCTCTTTGACTCCCTTCCTTGGTATTTTTTGCCAGTCTCAGCCAGCCAATCTCCCTCCCAACTCTGGGTGGGGGCTCAATGCCCCTCCTATTCCCTCCCCCCTGCAGGGCTGAGGCTCAGGCTCACGCACCACTCTGCAGGCTGGTTGGGTGAGCGCACATCCTTGCACACCAGCAGCACGTAGCTGTACTTGAGCACGTGGATGAGCCTGTAGAGCGGGGGCACACCGGCCCAGGGGCTGCGAGCCACACGCGTGGAGTTCTTGACCGAGAACATCACCAACCGCTGCTGGCACCATTTGTCGAAGAAGCGGCTGAACTCAGCCCAGGAGAAGAAGGCTCGCTTCAGCAGCTCCTCTTCCTCCTTCCCCACCACTGTGCAGGATGGGGGCTCTGGCAGCTCCATCTTGGGGCCCTGAGGGGACTGGGGGAGAACAGCTGGATATCTAACCCATCCCCACAGGGTATCTCATTTTCTCCATTGTCAGCCTGCTCCTTCAGTGCAGGTGCCTCTATCTATGAGGGACCTTGGGCTAGATGCAAACTTTTTATCCAGATATAAATCTCCACCTCATCTTTGTTGACTCCTAATCACTGTGTTTTCCCCTGGTTCAGTTGGAGCCTAATTCCAACTCTGTGACTACTCCTAGGTACGGGGTGGGTTCATTAAACTCAACTGTGGACAATTCATTATATGTGTTCCTAGTATCCAACTAAGATCTCCTCACCCTCCAGAGGTGTCCCCTATCCCCGGTGATAACTAGTGCCCCCCATTCCTCAGGGATTCCTACTTCCTACATTTTGCTTTAGCCGATAGCCATCTGTCCCCCTCTCTAAAGATATTTCATTTCCGGATGTCCTCCTGGCGTCCAGGCACGGTTCCCTCATCCCCAGGCATGCATCTGTGGCTCCTTTCTCCCCAGATGTCTTCGATATGCAGCTGTTGCCCCTCCAGCAGATGTGACCCCTACGGGTCACCACATTCATCTGTGGCTCGGGTCTCCCAGAGCTGCTCTTATCTCTACATGCGCTCCCCACTCCAGAAATGGACGCTTTGCCTACAGGTGTGTGGCCCACTGTGGCCAGTTCAACTCAGAAGTGTCGCCGATATTCGCCCGTGGTCCACTTCCTTCTAAGGCCCCCCCCTTACCCCCACTTCGAGCTGTGGCCTCCTCCTCACCATTCTCCCCAGCGAGCGGCTTCCCTCCAGACATGGCCCCTTGTCCTCAGATGGGTTTCTTCACCTCAGATTCACCCCCACGTACAGCCGCTCCTTCCCCTCCCCCGGAGCCCCTTCCAGCTGGCTCCCGCTTCCCTGAGCCCTCCCAATCCAGCTCGCCGCGGTCCCTCTTAGCCCTGCGGTCCCACCCAGCTGTGCCTCTCCGCTACCCCAGATGTGCACCCTTCCTGCCCCCCCTCACCTACCCAACCCGGAGCGGCGTCCATCTCCCACAATGCCCCGCGCCGAAGCCGGGCCAGGCCCTTGCTCCCGGGATGCTACGCGCAGCCTCCCGCCTCTCCTCCCGCCGTACCTCGCGTGGAGGATTCCACCAAAACTTCCTCTTTTCCCGCCAGTCCCCTCCTGGGACCCTCGGCCACACCAGCTTATCCAGGGCGAGGGCAGGCTCAGGGTCGCTTCCCAGCATGCTATGTGGGAGGGCTCACGCCACTACCCCATTTTTCAATGCTACTTTGTGCCAGAAGACTACAATTCCCAGCATCCTCCGCGCGACGACGCTGCGCAGACCACCCCCCGGGACCCGCCCCTTGTCCGTCCCCACCTCTGCCCGCCAAAGTCTGCGCGCGAAACCCGTGGCGCGAATCTAGGACAGCCGGGTGCGCTGCGCTAAGCGAGGGTGGCGTCCGGGGCAGCCGCGCGCCAGGCAAGTGGGGCCGCTGGCGTGGCGCTGGGGGTGGGATGGCTACTGTGCTGAGGGCTCTGGGGCCATGGCTTCGGCGGGTATGCGTGGAGCGGGCGTTAGGACGATGCGGGGGCCGAGAGAGCTGCGGAAGGGGTTGTAGGTGGGCAGCGGGGTGCTGGCAGCTCGGAGCAAGAGGAGTCAAGTGGAGGATCAACGAGGGCCGCAGCCAGCTGGACTCGGTACGGCCTAGGGAACAGGGCTACCTGGAAGGAGGTACGGCCTAGGGAACAGGGCTACCTGGAAGGACGCGGGGTAGAGGAAGCTGGGGGCGGGGCCTGGGAATGGTTTTAGTGGTGGGCGTGGTCACGTGGGAGTGGGAGGGGTTTGAAGCGGGGCCGCCTGCAAGGCCTGGGCCGTGGCAGGGTTTATTTAGGGAGTGGCATTAATACAAGTGGGGGGGCGGGGTCAGCTAGATAGAGGTGGGGCCGATAGGTGGTCAGTGGTGAGGTGCAGGTAAAAGCCTCATGAAAGGAATCTATGGGTAGTGAGAAGTCTGGCCCTTTGTATACCTGACGATTAACAGGGGCTAGGGAAAGGGAGAGCTAGACTGCAAGAAAGGGGCAAAGGTCTAGGAACGGGTGGGGCCTCGGACTTCCTTTCAGGTGGCCTTATGACTGACAGCTTAGCCCTGGACAGGGCAAGGTGTCTCTCCAGTCTCAGTGTCGGCATAGTCTTGAGAGATACTGAGTTTTAAATCTAAGAGAATGAACATACTTAGGGAAAAGGTGTAAAAATGTTAGACAAGGATAGGCAGTGACTAGGAGAGCAGATAGGACTAGGAATGTGAGCCTTTATTATCTAGAATACATGCAGACTTGAGCTTTCTAGTCTATCATCCATCCACAGTTCACCAGAGATCCTTATATATCTTTCCTCCTCACAATGGGCTCCACGTTTCAAAAGGTCTTGATTATCAGCCCTGAATTTTTAAGTATAGATGTTTTTGCTACCTGAGTTTTTGGGCGAATAAAAAAATGTATATTGGCCAATGCATTCAGTTCCAGGCACAGTTTTAGGGCCTGGGGATATATCACTGAACAAAATAGGCAAAATCATGAAACTGACATATTTTAGCACTTCATCTGCTCCATTAGCTACTAGCCACGTTGCTGTTTAAACTGAGACTCAAATAAGAAATTCAGGTCCTCAGTCTTGCTGCATTTCAAATGTTCAGAAGTTGCATGTTGGCAAGAGGTACCTTGTTGGACAGCATGTAGAACGTATCACTGCAGAAAGTTACATTAGATGGCATTGTTTCCAGAGGGTGAGGCAAATTCTTATAACATCAAGTTGTAATAAATACTGTACAGAAAAAGATTGAGGGGGCTAGTG
Source organism: Cuniculus paca (assembly GCA_004365215.1). Lineage (NCBI taxonomy): Eukaryota > Metazoa > Chordata > Mammalia > Rodentia > Cuniculidae > Cuniculus > Cuniculus paca. Next base: position 1,138 of record RJWT010032275.1, on the reverse strand, counting down.
TGGATGAGGGGAGGGGCTGTGTTACTGGCTGGGGTGGTCAGGGAAGGCCTCAGTGAGGAGGTGGCTTGTGAGGAGAGAGCTTCCTGCTGTTAGAGAGTGTCCAGACACCCCAAGCCTGGGGTAGCAGCTGCAGGGAGGACTGGAAGTCTAACTTGGTCCCTCCAAATGGATTGAGGAAAAGCAGTTGGTGAGGAATTACTTATCTATCCCCTGGAGGACTTGGGAGTTTATTCCAAATGAGGAGGCACAGCTGGTGGGACTTGCTTGAGTTTGCTGTGTAAGAGAAAGCATTGAGTCAGCAGGAACTCCCAAGTTTTGGATTCCCCCTGACCAGTACCTTTTAAAATACTGCGTTCAGTAAAATGATTTCTTTTTGGTGTAAATTTTTTTGCTGTGAGTTTTGAGTTGAGTAGACTGTTGTAACCATCTCAATCAAGATTCTGTTCATTACGCCTAAAAATTTTCCTCTGCAGCCCATTTTGTGGCCCACTCTTTTCCCTGGTTGTCGCAGTCCCCAAATTGGTACAAACATCAATACATCCTGCACTATAGAATGCCACCCTGCAAGCAGAGAAAAGCCTTGTGTGCTGTGAGCATCGTTCACCTGGTACCACCAAAGGGACCTCAGGTTGTTTCTAGCATTTGACGGTCGTGAACAGAGCTGCTGTTGACATGTCCAGAGCAACTGCACAGGAAATCAGAGCACTTGGGCACACTGGAGTTGTGCATGTGGATTTGGAGGTGGCCGTTCGCAGTCTCTCTCCTGACTGCTTCCATTTTCTAGGCTGAGAATAAAGACAGGAGGATTTGGCAGCTGGAGAAGCAGTTGTGAAATCCCTTCTGAGCAAGTGAGGTTGTTGAAGGGATCAGGGAAATGCAGTGTTCTGTTGGCAGCTCTTGGCACAGTTAGTAGCTCTGCAAGTGCAGGCATGGCATAGATTAACAGTGGGCTCAGTCAGCATTGGAGTTTTGCCAGGTAAGTGACAAAGCAAGGGAAGCGGGCAAGGCAGTACAAGGATGGGGCAAGGCCGCATAAAGAGATGGCATTAGCCACAGGCTCACAGGCCCACGAAGGACTAGGAACTTTTGAAGTTGAGTTCTGGGGAAGGAGAGAGGGGGACAGTAGCTGGAGAATGGT
>RJWT010032274.1:0-14172 GCA_004365215.1 Cuniculus paca | reverse complement strand
AGGAGAGTAAATTGGGTTCCACTTATTCCATGAGGCTAGAGTTAGAAACCTCACCTCGCAGTTCTATCAGAACTAATTTCTGTCACTCCATTTCATGACTTCCATTGACATGCTTTTCCTCTCCTTCCCTTGCTCTCCTTTATTAGACAGTTCAAAATTCATCAGTTTTCTTGACTAAAGTCCATTGTCTACTTCTTAAATTCCAATAGCTAGTTCTTATTAACTGTGGTGTGTGTTTTGTTTTATTTTCACTTATTGGTTTGTTGCCTTTACCAATATCTCTGTCTTCACCAAAGTGAGATAATTACCCTGGCAATTTAACTTTTTTGCTTTTTTGTATTCACTCAATCTGTTATTAACCCCTAACATTATATTTTCTTTTTTTGGGGGGGGGATTTTTTTTTATTTTATAGAAAATAGGACAAAACAAAACAGAACAGAATGAAAAAAGCAAAAGAAAACAGTATAGAGTCAAACATAATACAGCATTTCAAAGGAGAACACTGCAAGCTATACAGGTTTTCAAAACATAACAGGAGATTAACAATATATTTTCTTATCTAGATTTCAGATCTGGATTATTGTTAGTGTACATTTTTGGTCTTGCTTATTTAGGTAAGAGCTAACATCATTAAGATATTTACTTGCCCTTGTCTCAGAACATCCACCTATATTTGTTTCTTTCCTGAATTTTACACTTCCTCAGCAATCCTTCCATTGTATCGTGTGGTGAAATTTTGTAGCCCTTATATGGCCAAGCACATTATTTTTCTTTTCCTATTAAATGATGGCTTTTTTGGATCTAAAATTATCCATTTTTTTATTTCATCACTGTGGATATATTTATCCCATGATCTTTTTAATGTAACATTATTATCAGTGTCTTATCCTGTGCTGTTGTAGTGCTATTTTACTGAAATTTATGGAAATTTCTCTTTTTTGTTCGGTATTTTTATACTGTTCCTAGGAATGGCCTTTAAAATCTATTTAGTTTGGTTTTCTATTAAACCTCTGGTTTTACAGTTGTATGTTTTCATGTAAAATGTTAGATATAATAATAATCATTTATTTTGAGTAAGATCATAATACTGGAAGTATTGAGTCAAAAGATGTATTTTGAAGCATTGACAAGAAAACAAATGCTAACACAATGGCAACATGGTGGGCTACAGCCCTAGTCTCATTAAAAGCCATACTTAAGTGGGAAATTTCAACTAGACTTTCGCTATTTGTTTCAGTTGGGACATTTTGCGTATTGTTTCCCTGTGCGTAGTTCTGCAATTCTACCAAAGTGCCTTATTCTTACATTTCCAAATGAAAAGAAATTCCACCTGTGATCTGGAAAGCTATTACCTAATATTTCTAATGTCCATTTCTGTTTAAACTTTTATTTTGAAACATTTTATAAGTGATTTGATAATGGGAATATAGGAAAAGACAAACCAGGCACAGTTAACATTTTACCATAAAACTACAGAATGCTTAAAACATCTTTACCTCAGACTTATGATTCATTTTATTCTAGATTCTCTTTTGACCCCTGGGCTGAACAGCTGTTAGTTTTTAAATTCTCACCTCTCTTTCACTCTTTGCTTTGGGGAATGTTGTTTCTCTACCTGGTGGAAGTGGTAGACAGTCAGTGTGCCTCTGTTTTGCTGTGGTATGATAACTCAGCTAGGAGTTGAAAGCTGTCTCTGCCAACATCTAGATAATGAAATTCACCTCTGAAAATTTGAATCTTAAATAAGCTGAAGAGAAAATGGGAAAAAATTGAAGAATTTTGGAGACATCTGTTATTGTCCTATCCAAACCCAACACTGAAGTAAAATGTCTTTAATCTGTGAGCTGTCCATTATCTTGCCAATAAATTCCATTTTTTATGTAAGTCTAGTTTATTACCATTTTTGTTGGAGAGAAAAAATTGCAGCTGATAAGATTCTTATCATGGAGTTGGCTGCACAAAACAGATCTTCTGAGACATGACAATGATTGGAATTGGCTGTTGAACAGAGATGAACAGAGATGAAATGAAAGACATGGAGATTTTTCATTTTTATGAAAATGAATTAGTACCTCCTGGTTCATAATTCAGAAATAGCTTACTATCTTATGGTCTGCCACTATTTAAAATCACACATGTAATTCCAAGGAAATAGATGCTTCCATGATCTAATTTAATGGGGAGTGACTAAGGAATACAACATACTGTCTAGAATAGTTACTTTTATAGGATTGAATATTTCAAAACAATGATAAGAATGACAAGAAATGTTGCCAAAATGCTTACCTCATTGCAGAGAATGATATTCAGGTGTAAGAGTACCACAGATGCTTATATGTTCAGATCTATGGGTTTGTGATTACTGGAAACAAACAGTGACTTACGTAGAACTGCTGAGTTGTAAAAAGTAGAATTAACAGCCTCATAAGCTTATGTGAAAGGTGTAACACTGGTCAGAAATATGAAACTAACAGTTGGAATCAAAAAGACTTGTGAGTACTCCAGTCAGTCATTGCAATACTTTGCAAAAGGTTAACTACATTTTCCAAGTCTGAGGATTAAATATAACCTTTTAGGAGAAATCTAAGTCTGCCTCCAAATGTAGCTTATGTTTTTTTCTATCTGTAACTAAATCCTGAATTCAACATGCCTAGTAGTTATAGTGAGAATAAAGAGAGAGAAAAGTGATACAGAGAGAGGAAAAAAAGTCTATAAATACTTGAAGACATCACCAAAATCTAGATGATACCAAGTTGACAACTGTGCTATGGTCATATAAGATGTGAACTTCAGGTGAAGTAATGTGGAAGGCATGACTGGACATCTCTATCAATTCATACCAGTTTGCTAGTATTGTCATAACAAAAAATAACATAGTTAATAAACAACAGGAATTTGTTTTTCATTGTTTTAGGGGGTGGAAGTCCAAGCTTGAGATATCAGATTTACTTTTTGAGATATCCACTGTTGCTTTGATGGTGCTGCCTTCCCACTCTGTCCCCACATGGCCTCTCTGGTGCTTCTTCATATGTCTGAATACTTTTTTTAAACAAGAGCACTAGTCAGATTGGATCAGGGCCTACCTAAGCTAATTAAGGCGTTTTTAATTGTTTCATAATCACCCCATTAAAATCCTTTTCTCAAATATAGTCATATTATGAAGTACTAGGGATTAGAGGGCTGGGGCTTCGATATGTACATTTGAGTGACATAGGCACAGTTCAGCCCATAATGAAGTTTAAAGTTATTTCAAAATAAAACTTTTCCTAAAACATTCTAGGTTTTCTTTACGAATTTTGACACAGTACATTGTTTTATTAATAAAGCAAACCATTTGTGGGTAGACTTATTGATGTCAGCAAATTGGCCAAAAGTTGAGTTCAAGACTCCCCCAGGGACCATGTGAAAGTGTTCACTTGCCAAGCTGGACAATGCCAATCTGGATCCACAGTTAACCTAGCACAGATGATTTTTTATAGTCAGAGTGGCTTTTGCCATAATCTGCTTAAAAGCCTTTATTTAATTTCAGAGAAAAAAGTCTTTTTGATCTTTGTTCATCTATGTTGAGCTGTTACTGAGCACAATAATACTATCTACAAGTTTAGGATCAAGAGTAGGTAGGGAAGCAAAGGATAAGAATACTTTCAAAATACTGTAGAAAGTGTCCTCAAAAATGCTTTAACTTTGTGTGGAAATCACTGTTATTAAGTGGACTTCCTACCATTTAGGTACCTGGCAGAAATATACATGCAGTAACTGAGGTGACAATAATTGCAGACACTGAGAAAGTTTGGTTTCTATAGTAAGTTTTTAGGAGTTGTAGTGCTGTGATTTTTCAGGGGTGTTTTATTGTTGTTGTTGTTGTTTGTTTGTTTGTTTAATCTGCTATTTTCACCAATTTTACAAAGTGCCAGCACAAGGGGCTGGGGATTTAGCTCAGTGGCTCAAGTGCTTGCCTGGTAAGCCCAAGATTGTGAGTTTGATCCCCAGTATGAAAAAAAAAAAAACTGCCAGCACATAGAAGTTGCTTGAGAAGTGTTTGTAGAATAAAAATACCTAAGTTTTAATCGAAGTTTATTATGCAGCAAATCCTAAGACCTCTTGTGAGTGTTAACTCATGTGATCACCAAAACATCTCTAATGGTGTTGGCACTGTTATTTACTCCACGGCCCAGAAGAAGAATTAGTATCCTCCCATTATTGCTTAGCCTATCACTAGTCCAATTGAGATTTGATGCAACTTTAAAATAGAATCCAGACCCCACATTTCTTGATCCTATTAACACTATTCATAAATTTCCAAAAAGAATCTATACTCGTGTCTTGGTTACTTTTCTCTTGTTGTTGAGACAAAAATACCTGACACCCAGCATGAAGGAAGGAAAGGATTATCTCTTACAGGTTTTGGAGGTTTCAATTCATACTTAGCTAGCTCCAAGGCAGTGTGGTGTGGTGGTGGGAAAGTCATTCATGGCAGCCTGCAAGCAACAGGAATAAACAAGGCAAAAAGAGAGAGCATGCCTTCTTCCCTCCCTCATATTGCATGCCTGTTCTGCCGCTTGATGGTTGTAGCACTCACACTGATAATGCCAGCACTAGACATTGAACAAATCAAAATGCTAGATTCAGCCACCTTCATGACTGCATGAGGCTTGGGGGGCCACTTAGACACAAACCTTAACATTCCACCCCTGGCCACCCAAAGACTTATGCATATCCTTTATGCAAAAGACATTTAGTCCATCTCTGAGAGTTACCCAAGTCCTGACAGTTTCAGCATTGCTGAAAAGTCCAAGTCACAAATCTCCTCCCAGATCTAAGGCAAACTCTTAGTTGTTAGCCCCTGTACCAATGAAAACAAAGTTAAACACGTCCAACATACAATGGCACAAGATAAACATTACCATTCCAAAGGGTACAAATGGGATACAAAGGTTTGGGACCAAAGGAAGTCCAAAATCCAGCAGAGCAAACATTAAGTCCTGGATTTCCACATTCAGCATCTGAAACAATCTGGTTGCAAGCTCCAAAAGGTTTGAGTGACTCCACCCCCATGGCACTTCCAGGGATTTTAGCTCCCATAGCTTCTCTCTTAGGCCCACTCTGCTCAATCCTTGCAGCTTTCCATAGATGATCCACGCTCCTGATTTTTTCAAACTTCTGGGTTCTTCACTGCACCTTTGTCTTCATACTCACAGCTTCACACACTGCCCTCTCAGGAACACACTGCCTGGCCTCCCAGGCCCTCTGGAATCTGGGTGGAAGACTTCTTAACCTCAGAATTTGTGCATTCTCCATGCACCTAAAACCAGTGCCATGTGGATGCTGCCAAGGTCAGCTGCCAACTGGAGTAGTAGTCAAGGTTTCCTCTCTCTTGGCTGTAGAGGCCAAGTGCCTGGATTGCTGGGCACTCTGAACCTGACTCTGAGGAAGAAATTCTCTTTGTCATTACTATTCTAGAACTCGTTGTGGCTGCTGCCATTTTGGACTATCATATGGCCTCCGCCACCATTCTGGAGCATGGGGCTCTTCAGCTTTCTCCTCAGAGCAAAGTCTTTCACTTTTATAGTTTTGAGGCTACAAAGGGTGGAGACCCTCCATCGCTTACCATGATGACCCCAGGTTGTCTTTTTTATTTTCCTGTTCCTTCTCAGCAATGGTGATCTCAGTTCTATCTTTACAGTCCACAGCTTTACTAGAGATTTCTTTCTGATCAAACTCACAATGTTTTAAATCACCTTGCTGGGCTCTTTGCTCTTGATTCACAACATAAATCTGGCTAAAATCCCCAGTAATAGCCATTCCATGGCCTCAACATTGGACTGCCTTGACATTTCTTGGGCCAGATTAATTAGTCCACTGCTCTTAATCTCTGTCTCAGAGTGTCTGGACACAGCAAAATGCTGACAAACTTTCTGCCAAGACACAACACACATCATTTGGAGTCGAGCAACCAATGCAGTCCTTCTCAGCAGAAACTTCCTGAGCCTGGTCTTTACCAGCAGGCTTTCTATCAGCCTTCTGGTCTCCTGAGCTCTGACCAGAATCTCTCATGCAAAACAGCCTAAGGTGTACCAGCTCTATGCATTCAGGTGCCATCTCCAAACCTTCCCAAACTCTTCCCACAAGCCATTCCTAAAGGCTCTTGAACCCCATAGTCAGGTACAGTCATAGCAATGACTCCACTCCACTCGTACCAAATTCTGTCTTGGTTACTTTTCTTTGTTGTTGAGACAAAAATACATGAAGGAAGGAAAGGTTTATTTCTTACAGTTTTTGGAGGTTTCAGTCCATACTTAGCTGGCTCCAAGGCAGGGTGGCCTGGCTGAGGGAAAGTCATTCATGGCAGCCTGCAAGTGACAAAAGTAAAAAAGGCAAACAGAGAGAACATGCCTTCTTCCCTACCTTATATAGTATGTTGGCTCTGCCCCTGAGTGGGTACAGCACTCGCATTGTTAATCCCAGCACTAGACAACAAACCTATCATAATGCTACATTCAGTTGCCTTCACGACTGCATAAGGGTTGGGGGGCCACCTAGACACAAACCATAACAACTCTTTTATCTGGATGACCAAATTACGATCATTTGATCTGAGGTCAGAATCTGTAAGTTTTCATATTAAGTTGGTGGGAAAGTATGGATCTTACAAGAAGAAATATCAAGAAGATAATATATTACAAGAAGAAAGTGGTAATAGGGAAGTTTTTTGAAAGATAGGTCAGTGGTCCTTTTAGAATGGATAAAAAGCCTGAAACTATCTGTGCCCCATGTCAATGCTCAAAAAATATCTCCACTACAATACAGACAAGTAATAATCCAGTGCACAAGAAAGGTCACATTTTAATAAGATTTAATCATTCCAGTACTTACTCAGCGCTCTCACAAAGACCTTTTCCAGTGTGCCAGCAAAAAAAAAGCATAAAGTTCCTGAAATACAAGCCTTCACTTATCAAATTTAGCCCGACTAACTGCTACAACTGAGTGATAGCAACACTATCAAATTGTTATCAACAGTGATCAAACCTAAAGTTGTAGGATGGTGCACATACCTGAGAAACATCAGTCCAGACCCCAGTGGAAGGTTGATTACAAAGGATTTTTGTTTTCATAAAAAGGAATATAGGTCTTTCCTTATTGCAATAAAAACTTTTATTTTCAAATTTACTTTTCTTGCCTCTCATTTTTTTTGAAGCTTAGCACGTAGTGCATCAATGAAATCCTATTCAATGTACCTTCCAGAAAGCACTTATCTATATAAAAGATGTAAAGCAGAGAGAAGATGCCCATGAGTTTCAGTATTTACATCATTCCCATGTAACTCACCTCATAGAGTGGTGAAATTGTCCAGTGAAACCTTAATTCTAGTAGCAGCTGAATAACATTATTCTGGTATGTTAGAGAAGTCACCTGTGTCCTGAAACAGGCACAAAAAAATTTGTGTTCTTTTTCCCTCATCCAAAATACAAAGATCACATAACAAAAGATTGGAAATTGGATTGTAACTTTTATACCTATACAAAGTAACTTACATTTAAAATATTTGTTCATGCTCCTGAGTCTGATATCTTTTCAAAAGTATTAGTGGTCAAAGTCAAATTGTTCTACCTGGACATACAGTCTTGTAGCCATTAGATTGGAAGCTGAGACTGTGAGACTGTTTTTTCTTACAGAAGTACAAATGACATTGAGAGTAGTGATTGATCTCTACTGCCAAGGAAAATGTAGTTGTTTCCACACAGCAGGGGTGAGAGAATGTAACTTTAACATTAATGTTCTGAGCTCAAATATTAGTGCATATAATTCTCAGATCACTGCTACAAACTTTCATATCATGAGTACATATGCCCACTGAACATAAAAGTTTGAATTTCATCTATGTACAAAAATACCTGACCAACTTATGAACTGGCTGAAAAATAGTTAAATACGGAATGTTTTTCAGTGAAAATACCAACTACGGTCTTGTGAGAAGTTGATTAAATGAAGACCACAATATTTACCGTTGCTTTCCTCCTTGCTATATCATTCCTTTTCCTACTTTTTCAATGCACTCCTATCCCAAATTTTTAAGTGATAGTTACATTTATCCTGTAAGTCTCTAAATTACAGAATAACAAAAATAAGTAACATTAAAACCAGATGAGGGACAGAAATCAATCATAGGACAAATTATTGAAAATGGTTACTTTGTAGCATTTGAAATGGTGGTTACTCTTATTTTTTCATTTTAGCCATTATGGTAGAACTATTAGTGGTTTGTAACCCCTTTGGTTTGAGGCTTTATGTTTGTTTTTCTAGTGAAGTTTAATCTCTATTGATACTGATGGATATCATCTTTGTGGTGTGTCTATTCAGTCATTGGCCCACTAGCTATTGAATTGTTAGGTTTACTGATATGTAAGAGCTCCTTATTCTGAATGCAAAATGTGGGGAGAAGAACCAGAAGCCAGCTTCTCCCTGTGAGTTTGTGCCATGTGTGGGCCATGGGGAGGAGAACCAGATGCCAGTTCCTTTCTGTGAGTTGGCACTGTTCAAGGGTTGCGTGGAGAAGAATGACACTCCAGCCCCTTCCAGCACATGGGCTGAGAGACAACAAGAGTCAACGCCCCCCACCCTGCCCTGGAAGCAACTGGCTGATCTGAAGAAGCAGCCCAAGATGATAGCTATTCAAGGAAAATACAATTTAATACTTGCAGTGTTTAGTGTTTCATTGACTTTGCAGGCCTAAAGTCAGTAAACTGATCATCTACTTAGAGAGTAACAATATACAATATGGCATCCATGGGGGGTCTTCTTCTGAAGGTGGTAGCCATTGTTAATTCCCTATTATCTTGTTTTAAAGTCCTGTATTGTTTTCATTGTTTTTCTTGGTTGAATTTTATTTTATTTTATCTTGTTTGATTTTGTTATATCTGATAGCCTGGACAACTATTTCAAAGGTAACAAGATATAGTATGGTAGCCATTTTGGATTTACTATTATCTTATTTTGAAGTTCTATATTGTATTCATTGTTTCTTTTTTATTAGTTCTATTCTGTTCTGTTTTGTTTGTTTTTTACTGGGTCTGAAAGTATTGGCAGCTATTTTGAAGACAAAAAGAGGCATTATGATAGTCATTGTTGATTTCTTATTATCTTGTTTTGAAATCCTGTATTATTTATACTGTTTTGTTTTGATTGACTTTATTCTATTTTATTTTGCTGGGTTTTATTCTTTTTAAAATAAAAAATCACTGAAAAAGGTTAAAATGGTCAATATATTCCCCCAATTCATGGACTTTTTTGCTTTACTTCTAGTCCTTATCCACACTGAAGAATGAAGATTTTCTTGTTTTTCTTCAAGGAATTTTCTGCTTTACATGCCATATTTAATATTCTACTTATCCGGAACTGACTTTTTGTTTATGACATGAGAGAGTCAAAATACCTATTTCCATATAGTTAACCACGGCACTAGGGTGTTTTATAAAAATTCAAAGTGGCAACATAGATGTGGATCTATTTGTGTGCACCCTATTCTGTTTCATTGATCAATTTATGTATACTGCCACCCACAGTATACTGTTTTTCTTATTTCTTTATAATAGTTCTCAATATTTTGCAGTGCTTGCCCTTTCTATCACCTTCTCAAAATTATCTTGGCCAGCTTTATTTACTAATATGATGAGTGAGGAATGCTGCCATATTATTTAAACTTTTATTTTTAGAATTGCTTTGATGTTCTTGTTTATGATACTGAAAACTCATTTAATCTGTATTAAAACTTCCTTAAAGATTATGCAAATTTCTATTTCTTTTATGTTATTAATTATCACAAGTTGCTCCGTGCATGTTTTACCTAATAACCTTTTTAACATTTTTAATTTGGTGTACACTTTACTTGGTAAGTGCCATTAATATTTTCAATCTGCAGTTGGTTTAATCTGTATGGTTATAGAAGCAATGGATATGAAGGACTGACTGTGCATAATTTTATTAAAACAACCCACTAATTGGAAAATTCAATCTCACACTAAATAGCTAAGAGATTAATGTTTCATCTGTATTACAGAGCTTAGTAAATTTTTACTGACAGAATAGATACAAGTGAGCCAAAACACTTTCAGAGCAAAAGCATTATCTTTAAGTATTGATCTATAGATAATTTTGGATGACTTATGATTTATAATTCAAAAAAATCTTAAGAGATCAGAATTAGTATGTTTGAAAGATGTTTTTCAGTTTTAGGACTTTCCTAATTCATTTTAAACATATATAGAGTTGTTTGTATTACACTTAAAAATGTTAGTGCTATGCATAAAATTTTCAGAAGAAAATGGTGAAAAAGTACACAGAAGACATGAATACCAAAATATGGTAAAAATATCTAAATACAATTTTAAATGTGAATGCCTGACAACCAACCAGAAATAGCTAAAAGAACATTATCATGTGATATGAAACAGAAAGTATAAGAATGATATTTGAAGGTTCTAAAAATAAAGAAATTCAAATAGCCAAGAGGTACTTACCACATTGTTCAGGGTTGCAATTTGAATGCAGTATTTGGAGCTAAAAAAATTTACTACATTGAAAGAGGCTCATGGCAAAATATAAAGAAACTAAAGTAATTTATATTCTCCTTGGGAAGTCTCAAAATAAAAAATCTAAGACTACTTTCCCTCAAAAAGGCATCCATTGAAAAATGATTACTCACACTTGAATGTATACTTGATGGCATGGGATAAAGGAAAGAAAAGCCCAGACAAAATTAGGATGGGAACCAATACCTGGAGTTCTCTCTCTGTAAATATTAGATCATATGTTGAGCCAATCTACAAAAGCAAGAGAATGTGATTTCCTCCAGGGGAGAACCTAGGAAGATTTCCTGAACCAATCTTCCTTGTTAGAGTTCAATAAATCTAAAATTACAAAAAATGAGTAATACAGAAATATTTGTATTTTATTCTCACACAAATATATTACAAAGAGATTCTATCCATCTATCTATCTATCTATCTATCTATCTATATTCATTCCATTGCAAACATGAAACTGTAACATACTATTTAGATGTGGGCTAAAATATACTAGAGACGTAACAGAAGACATGAACAAAATACAAATTACAATTGTAGAAAACTCAGAAATAAAATTATAGCAATGAAGAAAGAATTATAATAAAGGAAAATACTGTAGAAAGTAAATTAAACTTAAAGAAAAATATTTCAGAAAGTAATATTAAACAAGTAAACTTATAAAAGAAAATGAAAACATTAGAAAATTCCCCAAGATAAATAAAGAGGAATAATATAAAAAGGAAATAGCATATCAGATAGGATTTTAAAAATATAAAAAGTGTAAAGACTATTCAAAAGTTCAACATGTGTATGAATATAATAGGAATTTTCAAGGGAGAAAAATCAAAGCCAACAAATACTGATTGTAAAAGTTTACAAAATTGAGAAATCTCTAGAACTACTAACGATGTATTAAAATATGGCAGTAACTTTAAAAATATTCTTTTAGCTGAGCACATGGAGCAAATTATTTAAAAGGGGAAGTCATTATGTTATCAAACTTTTAAAATAAAAATAACTTATTTTAAATGAAAACCAAGGGAATATTCCAGGAGAGAATAAATAAAAATCAAACCCATACTTATTTAAATAAAGCAGTACTGATCATTATCAGAATGAAAAATTCTAAGGGACTTCAAAACTATGTGACTTTCCTAAGGAGTCTTGTAGAAAATATGTTGAAGTTTACTGAAATCCTTGAAAAGATACAGATTAAAAACCTACAAGTATTGGGTGTGTGTGTGTGTGTGTGTGTGTGTGTGTGTGTGTGTCTAGCATCTAGAAGAATAAGTTTTGGTTGTGAAGGGAGAATTATAGTATAGAGTAGGTACCTGTATTGACAAAATGTATAGTAGGTTTATTAAAAAAATAAGGCAATAGGAAAAGCATGTCAAAATATATGCAGCAATTACTAACTAGAGGTAAAAATGAGAGAGGAAGAAAAGTTTACTAGCTGAATTGAATGTCATTTTTAATAAAACACCAATAGAAACTATATATGGCTAATATAAAATTATATTAGCATTAAACATAGGAACAAAAATTAAAACCTTCATAAAACAAGTCATAAATCAAAATATGATATAAAACTGTTATATCTAATATCTAGATGGCCCCTAAAGCCTCAGGGGTTCATAGATGGGGCTTTGGGGAGGTGACTGGATCATGGATATGTGATGCTGTGTTAGTACACTGATGGGTTTATAGCTGGATGTGATACTGGGAGATGAAAAGTGCTGGGAGGAGGTGGGTTCTGCCTAGAGTGCTTGCTGATTCCTGCCTGCTATGCTGTAGATTGTTTCTCCTCTGCCCTGCTTCCCCCTTCTTTGGAGCCAGCTGACTACAGACTGAAACCTCTACAACCTTTAAGCCAAAATAAACCTTTCCTCCTTAATTTGTCAGTGTCAGGTATTTTGTTCCAGCAACAAAAATTTAACTAAGACAACTACTATTTATCTAAATGTTGATGTGATATAGATATATTTATCAAAAGATTATGAGAATATAAAATATTTTTAAAAATTAACTACCCTTTTATTTTACTTTTTTCAATTTGTTGTACAGAATCTTACTATGTAGTCTAAGCTGGCTTTGTACTCACAATCCTCCTGCCTCAGCCTCTCAAGTTAGGATTACAGGTGTGTATCACTGTATTTGACTTCAAGTATACTTTTAAACAGGGAGATAATAGAACAGAAAACAGCGATAGAGCTTGCAATTATTTAATTGTGACTACTTGTTTTATTTTATTTCATTTTATTTATTTTTTTTGTGTGTGGTGCTGGGAATTGAACCCGGGACCTTATACATGTAAGGCCAAGAACTCTACTGCTGAGTCACATTCCCACACATCCCCTGTGTCTCATTTTAAATATTTGACATTAAATCATGTAAATATGTCATGAAAATACATATACAGCATATTTTACAAATTTCTAAAGTCAATATTATAATGAAGTTAATGAATTAAATTGGCACAAAATTGGAGGCATAGAAAGGGATTATTCTAAATGATTTGAACATATTTACTTTATAATAAACCTTAATGTATTGTATTAAATTACAAATAGAATTCTACAATAAAAACTATATGAGTTTTAGTAATTATATTACTAATAGTGTCAGCAGTATGTTTCCCTGTGCATAATACAGAGAAAAATTATAATTTTATGTGAACAATTATGCAATATTGTAACTCTAGCATCCCTAGTGTTCTTGACAACTGGAAAATACAATTTAGGAAAATTCATATGAAAATCTATATGACTTTAACATGTGAACATGAATTCTTCTCACCAGAATCTTTCTTGCTATATACAGTGAAGAGAATTGAAACCAACCAATAGCTTAGATACATTGGAATATGTTCAGTTTCCATACTGTGGTTCCATCATAAGGAATCAGAACATTTACATAAACTACTTTCTTCAGTTCTGAAGCGATAAGTGTATAGATCTGGAATAACTTCACAGATCCAGTGTCAGGACAATTACCAAAAGCCTCTCTGGTTGAGTCAAAAAATTCAAGACAAATTTCAAGAGGGTTTTTCAATTGTCTCAGATTTGGGACAATCTGTGAATCAGTAAAAGTACTATAAGAGATACAGAACTTTACGTGTGTTTAATCTATGACTTGAAAATCATTTTTAAAAAATACTCAACATTGAAGAATGATAGTAAATCAACTAATTACTATTAAGACTGTTGAATAAAGGGAAGAGAGCCTACATTTATCCTTTACTTCCCACCTGTACTATGTATCATGAAATAAGCAAATGTTTGAAGATGAGTAAGTGCTTCTTTGAAGAACTGTTTTAGATAACACATTAAAATAAAATTATAGAATTATGATATTGTAATTTCATAATATATATGTCCTATATAATGTCCATGTGTGCATTTTACATGCTGTTTGATCTTCTTCTTCTCTCCCTCCCTTTCTTCCTTCCTTCCTTCCTTTCTTTCTTTTTCACTTTCTACCTCCACTCCTTTTATATTTTAATTTTTTATTTTAAGGCAGAGTCTAGCTAAATTGCTACATTGCCCCAAGCTGGGCTTAAACTGTATTATGCCTGCCTCAGCCTCCCAGAGTGCTGGGATTACAGGTACA
>RJWT010032273.1:0-14165 GCA_004365215.1 Cuniculus paca | reverse complement strand
GAGATGACCCCCCTGGGCACCTACCGCTGGGAGCGCAAAGAAGGAGATGGCGAAGACAGAGAAGCAGGAAGCGATCGTCTTCCCAACCCAGGTCTGGGGTACTTTGTCACCGTAGCCAATTGTGGTGACTGTGACCTGTAAGGAGGAAAGAGCAGTCAGCAGTGGGCCAGCCTAGAACTGCAAGAGGGCACCTGCCTGGCCCCTACTCCCACCCTAAAGGCAGCCTCCAAGAGTCCCAACCACCAGGACAGCTACTCCCCCACAGCTGCTGTGCAGCTCAAAGGATCAGGAGAGCATGTAGGGCTGCTCGAGTGCCCAGACCATGACCCCCACGCTCAGCACAGCCCACCAGGGTCATGCGGAAAGAGCTTGGTGTGTTGGAACAGGGCACTTAGGCCACAGAGCCCACCCACAGGAGGATAAGCCCGTCTGCCACACTGCCTGGCCCCGTCCCCTAGAAGCCTGGCCCTGGCCACCAGCATCGCTACACACGACCCCCAGGAGGCCGTGAGCTCCCACCGAGGCTGGCTGGCCACAAAGAGCTGGGATGGGATGACATGCCACTTCCTGCCACCACCCCAGGGCTCCAGATGTTTCATTTTTCTCTCTTCTGAGAGAACAAGACGAGACTCTTGCCTTCTTCTTGGTGGGGGAGCTGTCTGTCCAGGACGTGTGGCAGGACAATAGGAGCAAGGGGCTGCTCCCCCTCCCAGCTTGCCCCCCACTGGCATCTGAGGTTTGCTCCTAGGCCTCTGGTGAGGCAGAACATGCAGTCCTATGGGGACTCAGGAGCCCACCCTGGCCGTGGCAGCTGCCAGGCCGCACCCAGAGTCTGCCTGTGCAGCTGTGGCTGAAGCTCAAGGACCAACTCTGAGCCTGGCTCTGACACCTGGCTCCAAGGCCAACTCATGCCATGGACGCACTCTTCCCCAGGCAGCAAGACAGTCTGCGTGGCGTCCCTGCCGCTGCAGCTGGAACCTGCTGCCTGTGGTCTACAGTCTTGCTCTGCATAGCCCACACAGGGCAGCCCAGCTTATATCCTCCAGGACCCGGTGACACTATGCCACCAGCCCCAGGAAGGCCTTCTTAGCTGAGAACTGTGCAGAGGCCTCCATCTGAGCCCCACTCTACTGGGCCAGCGTTGATGGCCCCAACTGTGGCCCAAAGAGGGCCAGCAGTGACTGCTGGTCACGCCAACCCCCAGGAAGGCCCTGGCCTTGGATGGCCCTAGTGCTCTCACCTGCCACTAAGCAGAGGCAGTGGGGCAACCCAAGACGCACGAAAAGATACAGGTGTCCATGGCTGGTCCAAGCTGCCAGAGCAGGAAGACCGGAAGAGCACAGGAAGAAGGGATGATGTTCACAGGGCTCTTAGTTAGACCCACAGGCACCAGAAGACTTCAGTTTCAGCCAGGCAACATGACAGCACTGAACCCTGCTGAGCCCCACTCCACTGGTGCCACACCAGGTACTTCTGCAGCCGCCCATGCAGTGTCACCCCTGCAGCGTCACCATCCTCAAAATGCGCACGTATCCCACACATCAGCAGAGTGCACGGGAGCTGCTTACTGCCAGCCCTTTGAAATGGACCACCCGGCTTCGTGTGCATGTGCACACACAAGTGCTGCACACTCCAGGGACACCCACGCACACATGCTGACACACACGAGGACCTGATGCGCTCTGCAGCATGGCAGCGCGTGCACACAAGGCAAGGTTGCACGAAGAAGTGCTTGTACTTGTGTGACCTGCCATGCTCAGGGCACACTTGGGCCCAGGCACCTTGTACTACCATGCAGACCACCCCCGCAAGGACAGGGCTAATGGTGGGGGCAGTAAGGGGTCTGCACCCCACATGTGAGGGCTGGGCCACAGCTGCCTTCACCAGGGCCCAGGCTCATGCAGGGCCATGCATGGGACATCAGCTACTGTGGAGCTGGGCAGGGCAGTGAGACACAGCATTGCCTGTCCTGGGAGCCGGCCCACCATCACAGCCCCAAGGTGATGCCATAGCCCGAGGGCTTAGCAGGACAAAGGCCTAGCGCATTTGCTTATCTACCCACAGATATATTTCCTGGGCCCTGGGCAAATCACAGAAAACACACAAAAGGAAGCTCAGAAACAAGCCAGGAAAGGCCTGAGTCAACGGGGACCCTGGTTCACCCAGCCTTGAGCCTGGACGGCCCCTGCAGCCTGGACAGTTGAGGAAAGTAGACTCCAGCATCTGTTCTAACTCAAACATCTCAGAAGGTCAGTCACTCACCCTGTTAGTGTGAACATAGTTTCCATTAGTTTATCCAGCAACCTCCTATTCATTCTTCAAAACCCTGCTAGGGACCCTGCGAGGGACCAGGATAAAGCCCCACTTGGCTGGGCAGCCCCTCCTGTATCAAGTCATGGAAGACATGGGAGACAGAGGTCATGGTGCAGTGGTGGTGGTAAGCACCCCAGAGAAGGTGGGGTACAAGGGCTGTGCCCAGATGGGTCAAATTCTGGCAGTCACTGAGCAAGCGTGGGTAGACAGTCTGTCTGGGGCTGTGAGGCAGGTGGCAGTACCAGCTTCTCCAAGTGAGCCTGGGGGCCTCTAGGTGCCTCGAGCCCTCAGGGAGCGCACAGGCCAGGCCCAGCTTCAGGTTGGCTCCGCTCTGTCCCAGCACACGGTGTGGGCTACAGCCGTGGTGACAGAAGTGCCGGTAGGAAGACCCAGTGTCTCCAGCCATTTGCTGGTTTAGAAAATACAGTAGCTTATCATCAAGTTATTTTACATATATATAAACATAAAATGGTTCTATTATTACTTTAATGAATATGGAAGCATTTAACAGTGTCTCGGTTTCATTAACTATTGATAGATACAACCCACAGAAACAACGTCCCACATGAAGCTCGGGGGGGTGGGGGGGCACCCGTGGTGGTGCGTCATGTAGTCCCAGTACCCTGGGAAACTGAGACAGGAAAATCAAAAGTTCAAGCCCAGCCTGGGCAACTTATCTTAAAACTAAGAACACCAAAATGTCCAGGGCTGTAGCTCAGTATAATAGCCCTGAATTCAATCTAGTGCTACTGTTCCCTCATCAAAAAAAAAAAGGCATGAAGGGGTCCAGAGGTTGAAACGTCAGCCAGTGGCTACCCTGCCATGCGTGCAAGGCAGGCATGAGCATCTGCAGGTGGGCACTGGCACTGTGAGACCTGAGTGCAAGGGTTACCAGCCATCTCAAACACTGAAGTACCAACTCAGGCTTGGTGTATCGGTCGACCTTTAATTATTTAAAAAGATGATAAATTTGCAGTGAAGTTGTAACATGTTTTTGATCGTTAAAAGTTAAATGAATGCTAAAATAAAATCTCTGATGAAGGGGAAAGGAGGGGTCAGGCATCTCCAAGAGCCCTGGGGGGAGGGGGCAGGTGTGCAGGAGGCAGTCACGTGTGCCAGCCAGGTGTGGAGGCCCAAGACCCCCTTTCCCACCCACCTCTCTGCTCCTGGGCTCAGCTGTTGGTCATAGAAGCCAAGGCAGGAGTAGGCAACCGAGCAACTGCCCAGCACCCACTCCTCTTCCCAGGCCCCTCACCCCCGCCTTGTCTACTGAATGGGGTCCTCCATCCTCCCCAGGAAACGGTCCATCCGGCAGAGCTGTTTGCTGTTCCCGGACTCACAGACGCAAGCAGCTCAGGAATGGGCTGTTTTATAGCCCTGGTGCCTGGAACTTATCCTCACAGCTGGCCATGGGGAAGGCAGATCTGCACGTCTCCCGGGCGGATAGACCGAGGAGGCAGGGAAGGCACATGGGCTGCTCGTGCTCGGGCCCACAGACATGCCACGTAATGACAGGACCCATAGGGCAGGCGGCCATGGGAACGAGCCCTGGTCCCTGGGGCTGGCGGGCAGGGGCGTGTCCTCCACCCTCCCGCTGTCTGCTGCTCTGCAGCTTCGCGCCCCTGTCAGGGACCCAGGAAGCTTCTAGCTGCACCCCATTCGGTTTGCAGAGCCCACACTGGTGGTATTTTATTCCCCTCTTTTTGAGGGAGCCTTTGGAAGCTGGCCTCCAAGACAGGACGGGGACCAGTCCAGAAACTCACCTGCAGCTGCACCTGGGACCCTCAGCTTTCCGTGTATTTACTGACTGAATTCTCTGGCAAGCCAAGGAAGCTGGTCCATGTCGTGTTCTCACTTCGCAGAGGGACCCAGAGAGGTTAGACAAGCTATTCAGTCCCATGCAGCAGGCATGCGGCGAAGGGGGGATGTGAACGCAGCTCCACATCTAGTTCCACCCCACCTCCTCCTGTCCCACTGTTTCCTGACGATGTCTCTGGAAAGGTCTGGGGCCTGAGATTCCCACAGGCTAATCCCCACTGGCCTGAGCTGACCCCCATCCCCCAAGAGGAAATTATTCCTGGATATCACCCTCACAGGGCCTGGCCAAGTCTGTATAATCAATCCCCCAGGAGACGGTTAATGGGCAGTAAGAACAGGAAGATGGATAAACCTTATGAACTCCTATTCATCCTATAAAACCCAGCTGTAAAGACCTCTCCTCAAGGAAGCCCTCTGGCAGGGGTCCTTTGGACCCTGGACTCTCACTGTACTCTTAGGTGTCACAAGGAGTTCTGGGCAGAAGAAAAGCCCTGGTCTGGGTGGGGCTAAGTGCTGCCGCCCTTGCTTTAGCTTCTCCAGTATCCAAGGACGTCCTGACACTAAGCTCTCCCACTGGAAGGTGCTCAGCCTCCCCAGCCCCTACACGAGTCCCTGGGCTCCCTGGCCTTGCTCTGGAAGGACACAGCACAGTCTGGGAGGTGGGAACTTTCCGGAGCCTCCAGGTGAGGAACGAAGGGCCGTCAGAGTCTGTTTTAAAAGGGGCTGAAATACAGGGGCGGGGTTCCGGCCTTTCCACTCTAAATTCTAAATTTAGATGCACAGGGGTAAACAGAGCCCAGCAGCCGCCCGGTTTTAGAGACCCCCAGGCACTAAACAGAGGAGCCCGTGTTTGCAAAAAATGCTTTCCCTCCACTCAAACTTTTAACACAAACAAACGCGTTTTGTAGCAAGGGCAAAAAAAAAAGTCTTGAAATGCTCCCCAAACACCTCAGCCACACTCAGGCTCCACACTCCAGGGATCCAGGAGCCCTCACATCCAAGTGGGCATCCCTGCCCCAGGGAGAGGACCAGAGGGGACATTCGGACATGGACCCAGCACTTTGCTGGGCAACTGTGGAAACTGAGGCCTAGTGAGTGCACAGTGAATCCCCTAACATCCACTAGGAGCCCAGTGTCCTGGCCGAATCATATCCACCCTGCCCCTCAGAAAAGATGTTATTCTGAAAGAGGTCTTCAAAGATGTGACTGAGGATCTGGAGACAAGCTCAGCGGGATGACCTGGGTAGGCGCTAAACCCAGTGATGCCGTCCTCAGGAGAGACAGAAAGGACCACAGACAAGGAACTTGGCAGGATGGGCCAAGGGCCACCTGAAACTTTAAAAGACAGGAAAGACCCTCAGAGGGAGTGTGGCCCTCCCTATACCTCTGCTTCACGCTTCTGGCCCCTAGAACTGTCATAAATGTCTACTGTTGAAAACACAATATTGTGTGACTTTGTGTGGCAGCCACAGGGGAAAAAAAAATCCACCCACCATCCCCAGAACCACGGGACAGGGTTTTCTGCTGGCAAATCAACTGGTTCATTCATTCGCCCAACAAAACCAGTGGCTACCAGTGGCCTGAGTCCTGTGTCTGTCTTAGGTACGCACTCAACCCCCAACTGGACAACCACTCCTCAGCTGTGAGAGACGATTCCAGAGTCCAGCAAGGCCTGGCACAGTTGGTTGTAATGAGAACAGAATGGCCAGGTCCCCAGGAGTTGCCCCACCTACAGAGTGCCCTATGGCAACTCCCAACATCAAGATTTCCTAACTCATTCCATCCTCCATCTGTCCAGATGGGGAACCTGGGGGGCGATGCCATGGGGAGGGGGCCCTGGGGAGGGTGAAGGAAGCCAGGACAATAGAGATTGAGAGGGGCCAACTGTCCAGGGCTCAGCTGTGGGTTGGCACACAGGCTGAAAAGCCCCCAATCAGGGCTGCCCCGGCCCGCATTTCTCAAGTTCTGTTTGTCCGAGAAGTGCCAGGAACACAGCCCATAACTCAAGCTTTGGGGGCCGCTCCCACCGGACAGCTGCAGGGGCAGCCACAGTGATGAATGGGAGCTGTTTGCCCCCTAGGCCAAGTGACGGGGGGCCCTGGGCAGGCAAGGGCGCAGGGCCCGATGGGAACAATGGCCAGGCCAGGGTCCGCAGTGGCCGAGGCGCAGGCTGCAGCTGACAGCGCGGCCGGGGCACCGGTGCCAAGCCGGGCACAAAGGGGCCGTGTTCCCGGCCGGCGGGCGGATGTTTGCACAGGTGTGGGAGTAGAGCGCCGCTCTGCCGCGGGCCGAGGCCAGCGAGCAGCCCCAGCAGGCAGCCGGGAAGACAGGCAGGGCAGCGCCAGGGCTGGGCACTGCTTATCAGCCGTGCTGCAGGCTGTCACCTACTCGCTTCCTGCTGCCCCTCGGCCCTACAGTGCCCCACCCCAGTTCTCTTGTCCCCCACGAAGGCCCTACCAATTTTCCAGGAGGTCTCTCCCCCTCCAATGCAGGCAAGCTCCCTGCCTGCCGGGGGCTGAGCCCTCCCGCCCAGGCCTGCACAGGCCTGCTCACCAGGGCCTTCAGCGACACGGGCCCCCAGGAGGGCAGGGAGAGACCAAGTCTGGGGCTGCCCAACATGGGAGCTGTGTCAGCATGTCTGTGCCTTCCCTGAGCAGCCTGGCACAGTGGAAGCTTCTAGAAAACACACTGACTTGGCCAGCAGCACAAGTATCTAGTGCATGCTAGGCCTTGTGGGGACATAGTAGCAGTAGGATCATGTGTCTGTCCTACTTTGTGTCTGTCCTACTTTGCACCCCTTGAGTTCTGGGACCTCTCTGTGGGTGCTGAGCAAGGCCTTCTGTACTGGATGGAGCACTGAGTGGCACACAGGCCAGGCCTGATGCAGTGTCACATCCGCCACTACCCACCCCACTCTGTGTCCCTGGAACTTGCACTGTCCCCAGGGCCAAGGTACCTACCTCCCCCAAACTGTAGCCTTTCCTCTCCCCAGCCCCAGCCCATGCCCACGCCCACAGCTGCCCCAGCCCTTCCTTCTTTCAGGCTGTAGGAGCCTGGAGGGCAGAAGATACTATGTGCAATTGCCTGGGAATAGACAGGAGGCCAACTGGGATCTATGCTAGGGCCCTCACCTCCCACCTATGGCCTTCTAGTCCTAGCATCTCCGCAGGGGTGATGGAACCTCCCTGGGCCTTGGTGGTCTCTACACAGCCCACTGCCCCTGCAACTGAGGAGAAACGGGATGGAGATGGATGGAATCAGGACCTCTCATCTGTTGGGCACCCTGCTCTTGTAGAAGCTGCCCTGAAGCTCCTTGTCCTCATGAAAGCCAGGTCTCTGTAGGAGATTTGACACTATGGGGCTGCCACTCATTTCTGGAGGGACACTGGCAGCCTGGACCCTCCTTAAAACACCTTGGCTAGCACCTTCTGATGCCATGAAAGCCTGTGCCCAGACCACCTACCTGTGACCCAGGACTCTGGAGCTTGGGCTCAGCAGGCAGGTCCTCATTAGCACCCCTCCCTCCCCTGCACACTGACTCCAGAGTTCCTAGCTGCAGCCTGCAGCAGAAACCCACTGACACACTCCATGTAGCATGGCCCTGCTATGGGACACGGAGTTCACATGCAGGTCACCAGCTACATCCCCCACACCCCCACCACGGCCTGGCACCTTGGGGCCTCAAGCTACCCAAGCCCAGGCTTCCAGATGTCCAAAGGTTGGAGCCCATCCTCACAACCAGCACAACCTCAGGACCCTGCTAGCACCCACAGTGCCATAGCCCGAGGCAGCAAGAGAACTGGGGGGCCACGTCTGGAAAACATGGATCCCTGCATCTCTCCCCAGGTCTCTGGTCTCTCCACCTATCCAGGTAGCTTCACATCTCGCTCCTCAGGCACAGGAACACCATGGAGCCAGGAAAGACCCCCAGAGACACCAAGGCACATGCCTGACCCCAACTACCCCACACCTGTATCTAGGATCTGCTTAAGCAAAGGGCAGCAGGGTGGCTAAAACAGCAAGCCCTGCTCACCCTCCTGGTCCTAGCAAACTTCCCTTCCAAAACACAAGTTCAAAGTCAAAAGTGCTACAACTTCCACACGGACCCCAGAGCCCTCAGCATGAATGGAACATGGGGTACTAATGGCTTCAAGTATTAATCTAGGGTTTTAACCTTTGTATGAGGAACCCCTGCCCAGGAGGTATCAAATCTTGAGAAACCAGAGCCCAGCACCTGCTGTGCCTCTCCCCAGGGTCATGTAGCCCCAGCCCAGGAACCCCAGCCCCAGAGGCCCCAACTTACCACCCCCCACCATAGTGCATCTGCGTAGCTTCCGAACTCCACACGGCCCGATTCGTTCACAGCATCCTTCTCGGCCAGGTACACGAAGTAGGAGGAGAAGATGAGTCCCAGGAAGCCGATATACAAAGTGGTGATCAGTTCCTAACCAACAGACAAAAGGACATCAGCCCACAGCTCATGGCAACCCCACAGACAGGGAGGAAACCCACGGCAACTCAACGTCAGAGGCAGCAAGGGGACATCCTTGGCATTGAGTTCTAGTATTTACTAGATCATTCTACAGCTACTCAGGCATGTTTCATACGCACAGGTCAGGGTCCCCAGAAAGCTATTTTTCACAACTTTGCTAAATGGTGGGTGTGGGGTTCTCACCGCCCAGAGTGAGGCTGGCTCTATTATCCAAAACTGACCACCTGGCCCTGCAAAGCCTCTGCTGACCAATGGCTCAGTCTTCTGCAATGGGATAGAACCAAGAGTTCACTGGTACCCAGCAGAACCTCTAGGCAATGAAAGGACCTGGTATATTCTGACCTGAGTAGGAGCAGCTGAGCTACGGTTCTCAGCCTTCAGGATGTGCTGGGTTCTCTTTGATCTCCTGGCTTTAGATTTCGGAGCCTCACGGACTTTTGTTCCATCTTACATTTTTGTCTTTTCCTTTACCCAGTTGCCCTTGGTCACAGATTGAAGGAAGGTGGCATCAATTTGGCAGGGGAAGAGGCTGGCACCACAGGAGTGAGGTGAAGCGCCCCTGGGCTCAGACTTGGGAGTCAATCTGGGATTCTGGGCCCCATTCATACATCCACATGCCCTGGCATTTGCCCGACCCTTGACCACTCAGCTGGGGTGCAGGGTACAAAGACCCTGCACTCACACTCAGGTAGGGCTGGCTATGTGCCCCGTCATCCCCCTTGAACCCCCACCTGGGCCACGTACCTGGCGGTGGATGAAGACTACAGAGCCCAGGAGCCTCCAGGTGCCTCCCTGCCGGTCCACATGTAGCATCCTCAAGATCTGGAGGAAGCGGATGCCCCTGAGAAGGAGACAGAGCAAGGATGGGAGGACCAGGCCAGTCTTGGGCATTTGCCACTGCACCTGAGGGGACAGTGAATGGGATGGTATCCCTGCCTCCACCTTGCATAAGGGAGACACATACATGTCCCCCATGACTGGGATGACCGGCCTTCATGCCTGCCCTCCCTGACTCTGCCTTGGTCAGGTTCTCTGAGTCCTCCCACCCAGGGCAGCCTTTCAAAGTGAGCTCTGAGGGCACTCGCTGGCAACAGGATCAGGATGGGGGCAGCTGAACATCTCCACATTCCTTTGGTCCTCACACTGCCTACTGAGGGTCTAGGGTTGCCCCAGTTTACTGATAAGAAAACCATGTATCCAAATAGGTTGCCGCCTGTGTAGAAGCCAGGAAATACAGTGGTGGATCCCAAACCCAGGGCCACCTAAGATAGCGAGGCCCTGACCACAGCGGCCCCAGTGTACTACCTGTGATGGAGTGGGGGAGGGGGCGAGCACACCAAAACAGAGGAATGGAGGGTGAGAGCATCCATTACTCGGGACAGTGGGGCTTGGTGACAGGCCAGCAAGGTTGACCCTACAGGGGTTGGCCAGCAGGGAGCTTGGCACTATGACATACCTGATGGCTGATGTGGCAAACACTTGTCCTTTTGAGCCCACACAGAGGACAACCATGGAGGCCACAACCACGATGAGGTCTACAGCGAAGGAACAGAGAGTTATGACCTCCAGCAGCTGGGCCATAGCGACAGCACACCTCCACCCACCCCTGGGGTAGAGGTTTGCCACGTTAGAGAGACAGGGCTCTCCAAGAGGGCACCTAGGAGCAATCTACGTGGGAGTCTGGCAGGCTTAGGCCTCCACTGTGGCAGCCGTGCAGCCGTCTCACTCTAGTCAGAGCTGGGCCTTGAATCTCAGGCCTCAATCTCAGCCACCAAGGGCAACTGACACACGGTCAAGCTGTGCAGAGTAAGGAAGGGCTTCAGAATTCAGAATCTGAGAAGGGCCAAACCCTATTAGCACTATCTTAGTGCAGAGGTAGCCCAGGTTGCAAGAACTGGGTGGTCACCCCTTGCTGGCTGTGGGGTCCTGGCCTGTTGGGAGTAGGCTCTTGGTCACTGGGGGACCTGCTCTGGTGGTGTTCATGATGTGGGGGTCCTTCCTGGTCTACAGATTGGCGGAGTATTCTGTGGGGTAGATGAGACTCACCGATGATGGAAATGGGCTTCCGGGCAAAACGCAGTCGGCCCCAGATGCCCACATACTTGCTGCGGCAGCCTGCGGACCAGAGGCGGACCACATACTCTGTCCCAAAGAACACCACCAGGACGATCTCCTGTGGAAGAAGGCAGGTGAGTTCTCCCCAGGCTGCGACTCA
This sequence comes from Cuniculus paca, assembly GCA_004365215.1. Taxonomy (NCBI): domain Eukaryota; kingdom Metazoa; phylum Chordata; class Mammalia; order Rodentia; family Cuniculidae; genus Cuniculus; species Cuniculus paca. Next base: position 3,327 of record RJWT010032273.1, on the reverse strand, counting down.
TTCAGGTGGCCATAGGTGGGCAGGATCCCACACTGGGAACCTCTGCAAAGGGACACCCCCCTCCCCAGAGCAGCACACTGATCTCCTTCTGTATGTTAGGCTGCATGTTAGGCTACCTGAAGCCCAGGGTCCCCAACTGCAGGCACCCAATAGGGCTGCTGCTCTTCAGACAGGGCCCGACTAGGCAGGAAACTAGTTGCACAGCAGGGCTGAGGGCAGCTCTGAACCAGTGCCCTCACCTGCCTACATGTTGTCTTCTGGCCTATGTTCTCCAGCCAGAATCACCTTAAACCCATGAGGCCCTACAGTGCATGCTCCAAGATACGGGGTTAGAGAGCATCTGTCCTTGTGGGACTGTCCCCTTTCACCTCACAGCACTGCCCACCATGAAGGACACAACAGCCACCACTTTTGGCTTTCCCTGAGGTCTGGGTACAAGAGCTCCAGGAGATGGGGGCACTGGGCAGCAGGGCCAAGGAAACCAGAGACAGATGCCACATCAGCCTTGAAAGAACTCCCTTGGGGTCTTTCCGCACAGGCCAGGCCTCAAGCACAGACTGTCCCCTGAGTGCTCTGAAGTCAGGGCACTGAAGGGAGTGAGGGGCTGGGGCAAACTAGATGGTCACAGGCTAACGTGTGGGTTACAACAGATGGACAGAAAGGTGGGTAGATGGTGGATGATGGACCAATGAAAAAGAATGGTATAAAAACCAAATTCAAAAGGAAAGCAGGACCATTAGCTCTCTCAATGAAATAAGCAGCTAGGCAGAGGGTTCCTGCAGCCAGATTCAGTCCCCAGCGGTGAGGTAGAATTCAATTAGCGGCAGTCTTGAGGCCTGTGCAGCTGACTACCAGTGCTACGGTGACAAAGATTGGAGGAGCAGTTAGTTGCCCAAGGCCTGTAGACAACAACAGGAGGTCAGGGTACTGGTCAGGACCTCATCCATGACTGGCACCCTGGGGGCAAGTAGCCAATGCTTCACCTCCAGATGGGCCCCCAGGACCTAGCACATGAGGGGAAAACAATGGCCGGCCTCCCGTAGGGTGGCCGGTGGCAGCAGGGCCTAGGCTCGCCACACCATTTAGGCAATCTAGGTTCAGTTCTGGCTCCATCAGAGGAACCTGGGGGGCCCTAAGTGAGAAGCCCTTCCTACCTGCTCCATCCAGGGTAGCTTGGGGCTGGTCCTCAGGCCTCATGTGCTATGCAGGTGGTCCCCCTGGCCACTTCGCCTTTACTGGGACTCCATGTTGCTGGTGCTGCTGGACCACACCCCCCTCAACCCCAAACCCAGAAGGCAGCAGCTTCTAGAAGGATAGGAAGTACAGGCTGATGACCCTAAGAGCTGAATCCCACATGTTGGGCATGGATTTGGGAACTCTGGCCTCAGTTTCCTCAGCTGTAACACGTGGACAGCAGTGGCAGCCATCCTAGTGGGCAATGGTGAGAGGATTCAGTGCACAAATGCCCAGCCCACTGTGACGCTCAGAGCATGCAGCTGCCTGGGACCCATATGCCCAGCTCCTGGCCGGCCTTGGCATGCAAAAGGCCCTCAGGGGAGGCTGGGGTTAGGAGGCTAAACCGACCCCCACATGTGGAAAGGGACTATGCAAAGCCACAAAGCCATGAAGCCACACCACATTTTACTTCTCAGGCCTGCTTCCAGCTGGCTCCCTGCCTGTCCTCTCTTGGGAGCCTGGCCTAGAGAGGATGTCTGGTCCAATGGGTGGCACTGCCTGGCCCTGACCCCCTCCAGTTCCCTGCCAGGGAGTCCACAATGAGAGGGTGGCTGATACTGCCATCGCTGGCTCCCAAATGCTATTAATTAGGACAAAATAGCATTTACACCATCCAGCTTGTGTTTGGAGCAAGCTTGGTGGATAACAGGAAAAAAACTGGGAAAATTTAGTCCCTTCTTCTTGCAAAGATGTTTGGCGTGGGACACAGAATCCTTTGGGGGTGGAACACATGTGGTGGTTACACAGGGACAGTGAGGGGTCCCAGCACCCACAGGCTCTGTGGCCTCCTTGGGGATAGGGGCTTTGGCTAAACCCACCAGTGAGAGGCCACATTGGTCTTGTCCGTTCCATTCTCAAGCCTAGGACACTGCCTACCCTAGGTGACATTTATTATGGATTGTGGGAAGAAGGGAGGGAGGCAGGGTGGGGAGGAAAAGAGGGAGGGAGGGAGGGAGGAAGGAGCAAGCAAGTAAATCTTGAGCTGTCTAGTAATACAGACTTCGGTTCCTCTTTGTTTCCCGAGCTGGCGGGAATTCTGGGCCATGGTACCAGGTATGTCTCTGGCCAACACAGAGCCCAGGCTCTCAGTCCTCAATGCTGAGTCACAGGTGCCCATGACTCTAGTGGAGTTGGGGTGGGATGGTCCCCTGAGCACTGGGGGTCCTGATGGGGAACAGTAGCACCCCAAAGGCAGCAGGCTTCCTTCCCTGCTCTGCTCACAGGGCCCACCTATGACTGGTGGATGATTACTCAACCGGCCTGTCTTATTTTGAAATACTTGTGTTTATCATTCACCTTTTCCAGTCATGTTCCTAAGCAGATTTGAACTGCTAAGCAGTTCTTAGAAAACACCTTGATGTAAACACCTGTCAGAGAGGGCTTGTGGTGGCCACAGGTCCCCCCAGATGACCCTGGTCCAACATCTGGGGAGAACCTATCTGGGGGGCAGCTGCAGAGACAGAGGCACATGCTTCTGGAGTGGTGAGGTGGAAAGAATACTTTAAAATGACAGGGATCCCCCAGTTCCATCTGGCTTGAGGACACAATGTGAGGCCCACCGGGGAAGGGCTTGATCACTGGTCCAGTGTAGGTAGGGCCAAGTTAATCAGTATGAGCTGCTCACCAGCAAGGATGGAGCAGAGGAAAACAGTCATGTCCCAGACTAGACACAGCAGGGTCCAAAGTATGTTCAGAGATAAAACCATCTTCAGCTTGATTAGCCTCACATACAGGGCAGGGCTGGATGGGGTGGCATTCGGGACCAAGGCCATGCTGGGACCCTACGGTGCTGACACTCAGCAAGGATGGGGCCTGAAGAAGAGCTGACTCCCAAGGCACATGATAGCCACCCTGATTCAGGGGCAACACCCCCGGATCCAAAGCAGAGACACCTCTGCCCAACTCTGGCCAGGGGCTGCCAGCCCAGCCTCAGCAGTCCAGACCCTAAGGGTAACCCAGCTGCCCTCCACCTTGGCAGGGATGGTCCTGAGGCTCATCTCTCTTTCAAGATCTGGATCAGGGACATGGTGCCCGAGAATGGAGTGTGGTCTATGCTCTGCTCCACAGATATGAGAAGGAGAGACAGTCTCG
>RJWT010032272.1:0-14168 GCA_004365215.1 Cuniculus paca | reverse complement strand
ACAATGGTGCTGTCTTAAGAAAAGAAAACAAAGCAAAACAAAACTCGCACAAAACTTCAGTGCTACACAAAAATAAACTTTTATGTAGCCTGCAAAGTTCTACTGATATCAGAAGCTCAAGCAGCTTCCATCAGCTGTCAGTCAGATGGGCTGCTTAGCTGAACTTGGCTGGGCTCAGTGACACATCTGGGGATTGACTGGTAGTCAGCTGAGATGATGGCAGGGACTTCATTCTGTTGTATGCATCTTTTGTCCTCCATCAGGCTAGCCCAGGTAACATTCTTATGAAGATGGCAGAAGGACAAAAACTGGCCCAATTGCACATGCTCTTAAGGCCCCAACTGTTTAGTGCTTGCTGATATCTCATTGGTCAAAGCAAGTCATGTGGCTGAGCCCAGTGTTGGTGTAGAAATTATACGCAAATGGCGAAGAACCAAGAAGGGGTGAAAAATGGGTCTACTAACGCATTCAATCTACCGCTCTAGTTTTAATCTACTTAAGTAGATGTTTTTTTTCTCTTGTATGTATGTATGTATAATGGTCCTTACAATGGTTCTCAAGCTACCACATGTCAGGATCACCAAGAAACTTGTCTCTTATTTAATGTACCAGATCCCAAGCTCAGGTATTCTGATTTAGTAGCTCTGAGGGAAGCCCAGGCATCTGCATTTTAAATGAGCAACCTCCGAGATTCTAATGCACTTTTCTAATCAGCTAGGTTCTCAGCCAGATCAAGGCCCCTGCTTTCCTCATTGTCTATGAAACGGCAGTCCAGTTTGGAGACATGAACATTGTTGGAAGCTATGGGTATGAGCCAAAATGTTCCCCAATACGAACTCAAAGATCTTCTGAAGCTGCATGAGGCAGCAAGATCTTGTTTTGTAGGCTAAAATAATATTTATATTGTATTAAACTTTGTGGGCAGATGGTTCTAAGCATGAAATTCACCACACAAGTGGGACTTATTCATAGCAACAAAGAATGAAATAAAACCCTAGGCGAGTTGATATTTCTGGATGAAGATTCTGGCAAACATTATACTCAAGATTTATAGCTGGGGAGAGATTAGAGATGTAAAGACCTGGGACCTAACTCTGTAGCCACTAGTTCCTCCTTGCATTTGCCTTCAAAGTTTCTCTCCTATCATTGAAAACTATCCCCACTGGGGGTTCCCATCCTCTATTTTTAGGACCTTTCCTATAAGCAAAGTTGTTAATGGGGATGGAGACCTTCCCCTATTCCTTAATTATCTTGTTTCATCCTCCTGATAGTAATTCTATGAGGTCCATATTATCTGCAATTTCTAGAGGAGAAGCACAAGTTTCAAAAGAAGGTAAGTGAGTGGTCCACTTTCTAACATATCACACAAAATATGCAGCAGTGGATGCAGCCTATGTTTTTAACCACTTCATGTGGTCCAGAGATGACAAAGGGGAAAGAACAAAACAATGCTAACTTCAAGATCCTAGCAGTCAATATACTGTCTAGTTCCCATATTTCTTTTTCTGAGGATGAAGATCCCAGAGAGGGTGTTGGACTGGATAATTACCCTGTGCTGTTTTTTATTTTTTCCTCACTTGAGGTTCTAGAGGTCACCGTCTGTCCCTCAGCTGCCCAACTTGGCTGTGGATATTATGTCCAGTCACCCACGGACTTAGGCCTCTTCTCCTGCTAAACCCAAGAGAGACAGGAAAAGGGAGCCAACAGCCTCAGTGGGCAGAGACTACAACGCACTCTGATGGCCATAGGCAACCATGCACTACTTTTTCTTCTTTACCTCTTGTCCCTTTCTCCATAAGTCTGTTTCTGACTGAATTCTTGGTCTAATCATCATTCCTAACTAGAAATAACCAATGTCTACTTACCCTTCAGTCCCCCTTCTGAACTTACTTAAACAGATACCCCAGGACTATGTGCTGCTCACCCATCTACAGTATAAAAGCTGACAGCAGAGTCCAGGTGCTGGGTGTCTCCATTTATTGAGCCAATACTCAATGAACATTCATTATTATTATTTTTGGCAGCAGCATCCAAACTCTTAGGTTTAGTATGTGGTTGTTCCAAGTGATGACCAGCACCCACCAACTCAGTCACAGGATTCCAAAGACTTTTGGGAATACTGGTGGTACGGGTGGGTGAACACAAAACATCTAGGAAAACCACTGCTTCATGGTGACCAAAAGGTTCCTTTAACCATGAATATGTTATGGTGGCTCTTCTGGGGCAAAGATTATACCTGGCTCACCTCCTCTGTCAATGGTGCCTTCCAAAGCTTCAAATTCTGGCATGGTCTGAATCACCACTGCTTGTTGTTTCAAGTATTCAGGCCCCTAATTTTACAGCTTCACTCTCCAGATCTCTACAGTCTTTCCCATTAGTGGGGCAAAAGAGCAATGAAAGAGGTCCTGGGAACGAGCCAGACCACAGCTGGCAAACATTGTGGAAGAAATAGAAGCCTTGGTCTTGTGGACTGAAACTTTTATTGGGTATAATAATTAGTTCTTTGGAAAAATTCACAAGGAAAAGTAAATAAATAAATAATCTGCTCCTACCCAAATTATGTTTACTGATGAATCTATCCATCCAGTCATCCAAGTCAAAGATCAGAGAGTCACTCTGAATTCATTCCTCTTTATCTCTTTTTCCATCCAAGTAAGCAATCATTAAAGCATTCTAGTTTCACCATATTGACATTTTTTTATTTTCACCACTATGGCCTTAGTACAAACCATTAGTGTTACTCAGCTGCTCCAATCATCTAACTTATCAGTCTGCTCTCTGTCACAACCTTCCAGATAGCCACCAAACCTGACTAAGTCTCCCTCATGTTTAAAATACCTTTTGCACTTCCCCATGGCTGTAGACTACCAAACTCCTTCGCTCAGAGAGAAGATGCCCCTAAGTCCGTAACTAAGATGTGTAGCTCTGCCAATCCTTCCAGCCTCGCTTCTGCATGTTCCTCACATGTACTGTATGAGTCAGAATAGGCTTCTGTATAATACCTGTAAAAACTCCTAAAATTTACGAGACTAACATAGAAGACATTTGTTTCATGTTCATGCAAAGAATACTGGGGGTCCAGGAGCCTACCCTCCACAGGGTGACACAGAGATCCAGGCTGCTTCAGTCCTGTGGCTCTGTCCTCTCACCCCAAATCCCCTAAGTCTTTCATGGCAGAAGAAGAGAGAGACTAGAAACTCAGACAAGACTTCCACTGCCTTAGCCTGGAAATGATACACATCAACCGCACTAAGATTTCACGGTCAGAACTTGTCATACTCCCTGCAAAAGACATGGGAAGTATAAATTCTTGTGCATTCATGAACGAAGGGGGAATGAGAACATCATTATTTTTAAATGCTAATAATATTTACCATATGCCCATTATGTCCCAAGAAAGTCAGAAAAGTCCATGTCTTCCTTACCATTCTCTGCTGAGCAGCAGCTCTGTACTCCAACCCTTTGGAATACCTCTCTCTTCCCTCATCTTTCCCAGCCTTTCCTTCTCTGACCACATATATCCTAGTCCCTTGGTTCTGCACAACCCAAACTTGTTCTGAAGGCTGAAAAGCCTGCCTGACAGCCCTGTAGCCCACAGTGAGTGGCTCTCCCCATCCTCCTTTGCAGCAGGGCATCAAGTGAGCTTACCTCTCAATAAGCTCAATGTTGCATCTTTCTTCCTGCTTCCTATCCCACAACTCCAACCCAGACTCTGGCAATAGCAGTTACCTAATAAATGTGTCTAACATTCAATCAAGTAGGTAAGTGTGGTCCCCACCCCCAGGGCACACTTTCCAGATTCAGAGAGGCTGGTGTCGTGGTCCATGGCAGGGGTGGTGTTTGTTGGTGAAACAGGCCTTTGAAATTCTCGGGCCCAGCCAGCACAGCTAGGAGCAGCCAGCAAGGTCATTGTTAGTTTCCAGGACTCTTCATTTTCTTTCTTGGGGCCAGGCCCAGATCTATGAAGGGAGGGATTACTACTGAGAGAGCAAGAGTTTGGGAAGATGGAAGAAGAGATGGAAAAACTGGTACCATCCAGGTAGTAAAGGCCTTTCCTCTATTTCCCTCTGGGACACAATCGCCACATGCTAAAGCCAACCTCTGGCCCACAAGCCTCTCTTGATCATGAATCCCCAGCATCCTGAGGGAACAGCATCTAGGTCCGCATTCCTTCTCAGTTGCTTCCAAGCTTCTGCCATGAACATTGCCCCTTCAACTGGCCTCTGCTTCTCGTAGGGTTGGCCTCAATCACACACACCCAGGACTGTGGCCTCAAACCACCTGCCTTCCTTTTTCCTATCTTTGAAAACTAGCTTTCCACCTAACAGTCCAATCTTCCTTAGTGATTTGATCTGTGGGCTGGAGCATGCCACTTCAGTATCTCTGCTGAGTTATAAAGGCAATAATTGGTGTTTACTTCTTCCTATAATCTTTTCAATAATCTGTGCATCTAGAATTTTTTCTCTCACATTTTCATTTTGCTGTTCTCCTACATACTTAAAGGCTCAAAATGAGTTAGTGGGGCATCTATGCTTCCCCCTGCCTCACTGTACCTCCTAGATTAGTATCCACAGTAGACTTAATTAGTGCAATATTTACCTCTGCTTCTTGCTCATTAATAAAGATATCGCAGCAGAGTGTACTCTTGTGACAGATCTCCTGAGCATATCCAGGTGTATGAATGTGAGACAAAGACCATTTGATTATGTGGGTGTTAATTGACATAATAATGTGTTCATTTCCCCACAGGCTGAGCAGCCTTTTCGGAAGCAATTGTCATACAATTATTTGAAACAAAATTATTAGAAACAAAATATTAACAAACAATTAAGTATTTACAGGAGCTTTACAAATTTTCCTTTCACTACTCTACCCTGCCCACATCTGCTTATTAATCCAGAGCCCTTAAAATGGAAGACTGTGAGGGCAAAGTGACAGACACTGAGCTGGAGGAAGACAAGAGAAACAATGAGCAAGGTTTCTTCTGCTCCCTGCTTGGAAACGCACCTTGCTGCTGTCCTTTGAAAGATGATAGTCGGGCATTTCGCGGAACCTGCTGATTTCAGTTTCACTAAATAGAACTCATGTTTGAGCAGGGAAATTTCGAGTTCAGAGAAGACCTCTGTCTGTAACACCTACTCTTAACTCTTCAGTTGTTGATTCCAGAACTCCGAGATTATTTAAACAATACAAAGAATTCCCAGTGCCAAAGTCACTTCTTCAGCATTGCCATTCTTGAAAAGTGGTCAGACACTCTCTTTCACACACTCCTGTTTATTTATCCATATGTTATAAATTCCTATTTATTATTTTTTTCACTTATTTATATTAGAATGAGGGCAGGATCTTTGTCTCATCTTCCCTTGAGATACTCTCAGCCCTAAACATCAAGAAAAGTATGAATTAATTTACTTAACTGATTCAACCTGGCTGTGAAAGATGCATGGTCATTTTTTCCACAGATGAGAAAAATGTTATCCAGTTGGATCCAAAGACTTACCCATAGTCTCAGAGCTAGATCTGTGGAGGGTGAAGCTTCTGAGTTTAAATCCAGCTACATCCACACGGACAATTTCACTTTGACCCAACGTCCTCAACTATTTCAAAAAGAAATGTCCTACACATCAGTGCAATACCTAAGTTGTGTGTCTACCGTGGACCTCAATGAGGGGAGACTCAGTGGGTGGCTGACTCCTAAGGCTCTGTGGCTCACTCTTGGAAATGTGTGTTGACCAAAGTGATGTGAACTCCAGGAAGGGAACAAAGCAGAGCACACTGACAATTAAGCTGGGAGCTGTGGAGGTTGGTGTAAATGAATGTGGGACTCCTTATCTTTGGTTCCTTTGTGCTTGTCCTGAGCCCTGGCTCCTAGGATGAGTCACAGCCACCAGGATGCATTCCTTGAACTGAACCACCAGCACCTCCTCCCCCAGTCATTTTTCACCAAGGAAACAAGCAGAGAGGAGAGTTGGAAGGCACCACAGGACGGAGCCTTCAGACATGCCTGTGATTAGAAATGGAATTGCCAGTTCATTTCCAAGTTAGAAAGACATCCGTGGGTTCTGTCCCTGGTAGGTGAGCACCTGGCCATTCTTTTTCCAACTGAACCAGTGGAAACACATTCATTAACAATGGCAGCATTTATCCAGGCCCGTGTGTTGCAGAAAATGGGTAGAAAATTGTTCCTATAGCAACAAGAGAATGAAATTCAAGTCTGCTTCTCTAGCAGGATCACAGAGTACAGAGGGTGAGTTCTTCCTTTTCAGACTGATGCTTTCCTGGAAAGGGAAATGGCAGCATTCTGAAGAATACCATAAGCTCCACTTTATTTCCAGATCTACCAGTTCAGAAAACACAGCCAAAGGTCACAAGGCTGGGATTCCAAACTCTCCCAAGGATGTCCACGGAATTGCAGAGGCTTGACATTGGCTCCCTCCTGCTGGCTTTTCTCTCAAGCCTCTGCCTTCTTCTGGGTCTTCTGGTCAGTTCTGTTTTGTTTGCTAGGTAACTGTAAATGTTCACATCTGGACCTGAAACCAGGCTGCTGCCCCTCCGTTCTGCTTTCTTTGTGTGGATGGGCCGTGGAGAATTGTCCCTGAGAGCTGGGAGGATTAGCGAGCCCCTGTGTGGACAGAACCACCCAAGGAACAGGGGAGGTAGCTGGGGTTTTACTGATAATCTGTGTAGTCATGAACAAATAAATCCCTTACTCTCTCTAAGTTTCAGCTTTCTCGTTCCTATAATAGGATTTATACATTATGGGATTATTGTAAAGATTTAATACCAAAAAAGTGTAGAAACAGTAGAGAGAGCCACTGGCACATGTCACAGGCAGCAGTATCCCTTCATAAATACTGGCTTTCTTCTCCTCCATTTCCGCTCCTATGACCAACTTCTCCAGGAAGACAGACTCTGCCATTAACAGGGTCAAAGGACTAGGGAGGCGAGAGTGAGCTGCCGCGATAGGGGTGAGCTGAGATGTGGCAGACACCAAGGATGTTCTTTGGGGTAGGGTGGTGGGTGTGTGCTAGGTAGAATCCAGCCAAAAAATGATCCATGACCCATGATCATGTTCTTGGATATCTGATAGAAATCTTCCAGCTATTTTTAAAAATCTGGACCGTACTTTGTTGGTCACTTGCCATCATCCATAGTCATGTGCTGCACCGAGTTGTGCAATGAGATTTGAAATCCAGAGGGAGAGGAAGACACTCAGTAAGGCAGACCGAAGAAGGTTACCCTGTGAAATTTCACCGATTCTCCTGATGGAGTTTTGCCACACAACTCTTGCTCCTCAGTAGTAAGAAGACTGGGGGAGAATAATTAAGAATTACTTCTTAAATTTGCAACTTGTTCATCTTTGACCACAGACCTGAGCAAGCTTTGAAAAATTTCAATCAATAACACAGTTTCCCAAACAACCACAGTGAAGTCATGGCACATGAGTTACTCTTCTGCACCCAGAGACTCCTGGCTCCTAGGAGAACATGGTAAAAAAATAGCAGGCAAAATCAGAAGAGAAAACTTCTAGGTAGCCCCCAGGGGAACTAATAAACCTTGCCATGATGAATTGCCTCTAAACACATCTATTTTTAATGATAGAAAAGGTGAATACTGGAAACGTTGGAAGGTAACACTGGGGACCTTGGAAGGCAAAGCCTCCCAGGTGGCAGTGATGGGTTCTCAGGTTGGCTGTTCTCGGAGGATGACCCAAACATTCTAAAAAGAGTCTACAGAAACTCTGGCCTCATCTGGCCAAGTCTCCTGCAGTGAGGCTGGACATAGAGGTGAGGATTCAAGTAGAGAAGTCTAGAAACCCAGAATGCTAAAGTGGACTGTTACCTAGCAACCACTGCTGGGCACCAGTGATTGGTAACCACAGACACTGGAAAGTCAGGGAAGCCCTGGGCCTATTTCTGAGTGAACTCTTGACACCGAGCTGAGCGAGTTCTGTTTGTCCTACAAAGATCACCTTTAACATGCAGTGAAAGAGCTCCGATCATTTGTAATGCACAGTGGCTGGAAGGGGGCCGCCTGCAGCCTCACCACTGCAAAGGCCCTGAGTACTGAGACAGAAGAGCTGCCCGATGCCCACAGAAACCAAAGAAGGCCTCCGTCTTCCCCAGGCTGTTGATTCGTAGGGCCACAGGCCTCTAGCTCTAGTTTGCACTCTTAAGCCAACAGGCAGCTGCTGGACATAGAGTTTGGTAGCAAACACAGCTGTGAGGCTGACAGGCCCCAGAGTCTGCAGTATTGTCAGAGGTTGTTGTCAGTGAAGCATCCAGTTCAGATCCTGGTTTACAGCTGCTTCCGTCCCAGAAGCACCAGAGATGTTGTGCCCATTTGAGAGCACAGAGGCGATTTAGGAAGACACAATGTCCTTACTCTAATTGGTTTACCTCAGAGGAAACAAATATTTGGCTATATTTTTCACTGCTGATTATCATTATCACTCACATAGAATTTTGCCAATCAATCCTCTCCTGAAAGATTTTTCACCTAAAAATGATAAAACTAACAACGTCTGGCCTGCACTCCTCCTAGCCCTCTTCCATTCCTTACTGAGCCCCCATACGTGTGCACACAAATTGGGTAAATACACAGATTCTGAAGCCAGCTAGGATTCAACTTGTACTTCTACCACTTAGCTGTATGATCTTGAATAATTTACTAAACCATTCTGTGCCTCTTTTTAGAATACATAAAATATAAAGTATCTCTTATTTCTGGAAGATGATTAAATTAGATAATGGATGTGATCTGTGTGCCTGCTGGACCCATGTTAGTGTGTGCTAACCCATGTTAGTGTATCATTATTCCTACCTAATGCTCTCTGGAAACAAGCTTGGACTTTGGGCTAACATGGCACTGAGTTCAAATTTTGCCAATTTAAATTCAAAATTTTGCTAATTTGAATAGCAAATTCAAATTTAGCTATTAATTACTAATGATGTAACCTTAGACCAGTTATTTAACCTTGGCTAGCTTCAGTTTCCTTCCCAAGAAAGAGGAAATTAAATGTATCACAGAAATGTAGACAGCCCCAAGAGAAGTCCCATAAATAAGATATTTGGGAGTGCCTGATACATGAAGTGCTCCTTAACTCCCTAACCCCCCTTCCATTTTTTAAGTACTATGCCATTTTCAGAGTTTTGCAGGCCCCATAGAAGCAGTGGTTCTCCCTGACATTTTCAGAGCTTTCATTTGTAGTAAAGTTCTAATCAGAGCTCTGCCACAGTGCCCAGCACAGTCCCCAACAAAGGAGGGGAAACTGGCTCTGATTGAGTATAGGGCCAGCTGTCTCAACTCCTGGACAACAGCTCAGAAGTGACCTTATTCCTACCAGCAAGGTCTAGAGTGGTAGTCCAATGAAGGTGGGACAATACATTATGATGAACGTATTTCATAAAATGCTTCCTTTTTTCAGAATTATCAAGGGCTCTTAACATTTATTCTTTCATTTGATCAGTCATTCAACAAATGGTATGTGTCAAATACTGGGGCAGGGACCAATGACAGAAACACATTATTTCCTCATTGTCTTAGTTACTTTTCTCTTGTTTCTGAGATGTAATACCTAACACCCAAAATTAAAGAAGGAAAGGTTTATTTAGTTCACTGTTTGTGGAGGTTTCGGTCCATAATCGGCTGGCTCCAAGGCAGGGTGGCATGGCACAGGGGCAACAGTTCATGGCAATGGAAGATAGCAAAAGTAGCAAGAGCCAAAAATGGGGAGAGCAAGCCTCTTCTCTTCCCTTACATTGTAAGGAGGCTACCCCACCTAGGGCATGTGTAGCACTCATACCACCTCCATGCCCTCCTCTTGCACAGGTTCAGGATGTTTACAAAGTAAGGACCCTGGCTTCCTGCTGAGTCACTTAGTTAAACTTCTAAACTCCTCATGTTGACACAATGTATCAACCACTACACTCATAGGCATCCCAGGCCTGTGGAGCGAATCCTCAGTAAGATGATTCTCTAAAGCAGGTATAGTCAGACACTCAGATGTGGAAATGATTGTCATGAGGGAAACATTTCAGTGGTCACAGATTCCTGGAAATATAGCAAGCACGAGGTCACAGGCCCGGCCAACCCCAGGTTTGGTCAGCAGACAGTGAGGGAGGGGAAACCCAGGCAGGAGCCTTTATTATGGGTTCCTCGGGAAGGGAAAAGGAGAAGCAGGGAAACAGGCTCATTTGAGCAATGGCCCTGGGGTGGAAAGTGGATTAGGGAAGGAATTGAGTGGCCCAGGGGGGAAGCCCTGACAGACAGGGTGGCTGAGGGTATGGGGCTGTGGACTGGCGGGTCTGTATATCAAAGATGTGTTCATTTTCTTCCTTTATCTAATTTCTAGGAATTGGCTGAATGAAGGGGCAGCTCCTCTGGGGACTGCAAAGAAAGTTCCACACACCAGAAACCATGATTATGACACAAAGGACTCCTTCAGATACAAATTCTCCTTTGGAGGAAAAATACAGTGGCCCTGATCCTGGGGTGCAAGTGAAGAGAGACTGTCAGAGGCTCCTCTCCGGAGCTGTCAGAGGAGTCGAGGGCTCGCTCCTCTGCACCCACTGCAGGACGACCCGGCTCCAGTGACACAGTCGAGGCAGGATGCCCGCCAGGGTTCCCACCCCCACGCCATCATAGAGGTTGCTTTGCTGATTCCGCCTCCTCTCTCCCCATAGCTGCAGATTAGTCACAGTTGCCTCCTGAAAATCCTAGGAAAAACTCTTTAAAGAGGAAAAAAACACTGAAATAACAAAAACAAAAGCTATCCTACTAACACAATTTTCCGGCAAGGCCGAGCAGGAAGGTGGGTCAGCCAGCTCAGCTGCGCCTGTGTTCACAAAGCTCTCCTCACATCCACAGCACACGCTGCGAGCTGCAGCTGCGCCACAATTTAGTCCTTGGCTTCTAGAGATCACAACACAGCAGGGCCCAGGAGCCATCCCTGCGGTAGAAGCATGACAGAGTTCTTTGTGACCCAGATCCGGTCTTAAGTGTCTTATGAACGCTGTCTCCCTTCTGAGAAAAGGAAAACAATTCTAAGGAAAGACAACTCGTAAAGGAGGCAAACCAGAGAAGAGTGAGGCAATTTAGTCAACGCTGTGTGCATGGAAACAAGGAAAAGACAGCTCTCATTCTTGTAAGGATGTTAGCTGACCATCGTCTTCTGCCAATATCTGAAATCTGTGATCCTGCAGTGACACAGCACCACCTTGCCCCTCTCCTTCCTGGGTGCATTCAGGGTTCACGAGACACCTTCACCCCCATCCTGCCCACCCGAGGACAGGAAAATCCAATGTCACTCAGCTACTGTTAGGGATCTGATGTGGACACGTCAAGGAAGGTTTGCTGTGTTCCTGCTATGTGTGTAGCCTGTGCTAGGTGCATTTGAGGGAGACACAGTTCCACTCCGGGGACAGAGAGAAAGGCTATGCCCTGTGCTGGGGGCAGTGTTGTAAATTTAGAACCCACGGAGCAAGAAAGACCCGTGTCCATGTGGGAAAGATCAAGGCAGACAAGGTTGCCAGGCTGAAGAGCAAGGGATGGTATTTGAGTCAGAAAAAGTGACATGGTAGAAGCTCAGAGGCTGAAATAGCACCGTTCGTTAGATCACAAGTGGATGTGTCACGATGGAATGGTAATGAGGGAAGGTGGAAGGGAGAGAGGGAGGAAAGAAATGCTGTGAAATTTCTGGATAAGGAGGTATGGGATGGATCATGACAGATCTTAGGCGCCATTGTTTAAGGGTAGTAAGCAACATACGAAGACTTCATATAACCTGTACTGCTTGCAGTGTTCTGTTCTGAAATGCTTTGTTGTGTTTAACTCTGTTCTGTTTTGTTTCATTTTGGTTTGTTTTATTCTCTTTAAAAAAAAAAAGACTTCATATGATTAGATATGTGTTTAGAAATACCTATTTGATTAAAACATAGAGGCAGGAGACCTAAAGGTCATTGTAAAAAAAATCACGTCATGTGTATATACCAACTACCCATAACGGATGTAATCTTCATGTCACAAACATGAAATAATAATAATAATAATGGAAAGGGGATCTAGAGATGGAGGGAGGGAGATGGATAAGGAGGGGAAGGGGAATGATAAAAATCAAGATATGTTAAGTACATGGCCCTGCAACCTAAGATGAATGTAAATATCATGTACTCCAAACGGGTACTAATAAAACAAATCACAGCAAGAGATGCAGAAGTGAAATCTGGTTGCGGTGGCAGGACATGAAAACAAGGGAACAGACAAGATTTTTGGCTTGTGCGGAACAACTCAGGGAAAACCGAAGTCATGAGGGCTGTGGTTCAGAGTGTGAAGAGTGGAGCCCACTCACCCACAGGTAGTCCAACTCTGCTCCATGCTAGCTGGGAACACTGGGCAAGTTGTTTAATTTCTCAGCACCGGACTTTCTGAATCTGTGAGTGAAGAGAAAAATTGCAGAGTTCAGAACAACCTCCCTAGCACCTGGTAAGTACCTCATAAGCCATGGCTATTATTAGTTTTGGGTGCAAAGGGTGAGAAAGAAAAAAACACTCTGGGAAAGAAACCAAATTTGAGAAATGGGCATCTTTATTTCAAGTCAGTTAAGGACAGAGCACTTTTCCCTGAATGTGGTCCTTTCTCTGAAGATGCTGCCTTATTCTGGTCTCAAGTGAGTGTTCGAAGTGCTCATCAACCTTTTTTGCTTTCGCTGTTCCCAGTGCCTGTGTCTCTTAGTACTGTGCAGTCTTTTATCCGCCCACTCAGGTCTCCAGCCCTGCCCATCTGCCTCTTCAAGCCCCAGGAAGTCTCACCTTGCACCCATTTCTCTGGCACTCAGTGGTCCAGGGTCCCAGTGGCTGTCTCTTCATGAGGGCCAGCCTTTCAGTATCTGCCCTCACTGCTTCCCCTGCGTGGTCATCTTGCAGCTCCACTTAACCTCCATCTCTCTGCATTAAAGTGTGAAGCACTGGGGGAAAAATAAGGAAGAAAAAGAGTAGGAGTGGAAGACAGAGCCTACTTTGGGTATTTTCTCTCGAGGACCAATTGTGTAGTCTCTTGACCAATCCCTGAAGACAGTTGTTTTATATATCATGTCCCATTATACTGTTGTTTGTGACTAAAAGAAAACGTAACTGTGTCACAGCCCAAAGCAGACTTTTTACCCTTAGCTCCTTAGATATCAGTGCACTATGTGGTATTTTTCATAAGGTAGAAATGGTATAAGTGTGATTTCCTTTTAAAATGTATATTGGTTGACTATGATAAAACAGATGCAAAAAATGTAAGCACATCATAATGAAACTCTTACAATCGAAGTTAAACTATGAGCAAAACTTTAAAACAACCAGAAAATTTATTTTTAATTTATTATACACAAGGAAAGAATGATAAGAATGGTAGTGACTTATTATCAGAAATAATGGAGACCAGAAAGTCAGTGGAAGAAGGTACCAGAAAGGTTTCAAAAAAACAAAATCTGAGAGTTAAGGGCTCAAAAACCCATATTAAAATAAATACTGAAGATAGTTCTTCAGGCAGGAAAGAAACATCAGATGAAAACTCAGATCTACAAGAAGGAAACAAAGTTGCTGGAAATTGTGGGTAAATGCAAACACTCCCCTTTTATCTTGCAATTTGTTTGAAAGACAAATGATTAAAAGGAAAAAAATAACATTTTATGATGTTTATAAGTACAATATATAATAATATCACAAAGAATAGAAAAATAAGTAAACTGAATATGCTGTTATTAGCTTCTTACAATATGAATGAAATGAAATGTTAATTCTAATTAATATGCAAGTGTTAAACTGTGGATCCATATTTAAAACCAAGCAATCAAGCAACTGTTTAAAAAAATCTTAAGAAAGCATGTGTAGCTAAAACACTAATAGAAGAAATAAAATGGATTACTAAAACTCCAATCGATTCAAAAGACAGGAAAGAATAGATATCACAAGGGCAAATATCAAATGAAACAAATAAAAAACAAATATGAAGAAGAGTAACTTAACCCAATCATGTCCATATGTACATTAAATGTTTATGAGATGAAATAGTCCAATTAAGACTCTAAGATTATCAGAATGAATAAAAATGCCTAGACCCAAATATATTCTGTCCACACAGATACACTTTGAATTCAAAGACTCAGCCAGGTTGAAAGTAGC
>RJWT010032271.1:0-14160 GCA_004365215.1 Cuniculus paca | reverse complement strand
ATGATTCAAATATGGACAATTCTTTAAAAAATATTTTCATATTAAAGTAAATTCAAGATGATCACACTTAAAGGAACCTGGCATGGGTTCTTTTACGTATGCCTGTAATTCCAGCATTCTGGGAGGCAGAGACAGGCAGATCATAAGTTCAACCGCAGCCTGGGCAACTTATCCATTCTGTCTCAAAATTTAAAAAATTGATATGTAGCGCAGTACTCTCAAAGAAATTCTAAGGGTAAAACTACTAGGCAAAACTTTGACATTATAATTTTTTTGTTGTTCATTTGTTTTTTGAGACAGAGTCATGCTGTGTATTCAGGATGGTCTTGAACTCACTATGTAGCCCAGGTTGGCCCAAATTTGTAGTGATCCTTCTGCCTCAACCTCTTTAGTGCTGGTACTATGCATGTGC
Source organism: Cuniculus paca (assembly GCA_004365215.1). NCBI lineage: Eukaryota > Metazoa > Chordata > Mammalia > Rodentia > Cuniculidae > Cuniculus > Cuniculus paca. The sequence goes on along the minus strand of RJWT010032271.1, from coordinate 13,748 downwards.
ACCACCATACCTGGATATGCTCTATTCTTGAATTAATTTGTTTCCCTCTTTGAAAGCAAGTCTGTCTTAATAGCTGAGAGAAAAATGTTGTCTGCATTAAATAAAACCCAGAAGTATCACTACACTAAATGCCTGACAAACCCTACTAAAATTAACTGCATGCATGTTTTTAGAAGGTTGATTTAATATTTTAAGGTGATGCTTATTACGCTTCTATTTTTAAAATAAACAAATTAAGCCAGGCACAATGGCACACAGCTGTAATCTCAGGACTCAGGATGCTGAGGCAAGAGGATCCTGAGTTCAAGGCCAGCCTGGGTAATATAGTGAGTTCAAGGCCAGCTTACACTAAATAGTGAGACCTGGAATCAAACAAAAGAATAAAATAGAAAAAAATAAATTAGAAAAGAATAAAATAAATTATTAGCTTACTATAAACTAATTTAAAGGAACTAAAATGCCTGAAAAATTATCTTTATAATAACAAATTATTATGAGATATTTACTTTTCTTTTGACTAGAAAGCTTTTAACTTACCTTTTTCTCTACTTACATGACACGATTCTTCTCACTATTCTTACATTTTCTTTTTGTTTTCCTTCATTAGCTTCTCTTTATCTGCTAACTCTTTAAACTTGGTGTATTTAGGTTGCATTACTGGTTCTCTTTTATTCTACATTGTTTTCTCTTGGCAGTCAAGTTCATTCTTACTCAAGACTTGCTAAATCTAGACTGTGTTATATTCTTTTCTACTGGAAAATCCATGAACTTATCCCCCAGTCCTGAAACCCAAGAGTCTTCTAGAGAAAGTGTGAAAGACTTTTTTGTTTGTTTGTTTTAGCTCAAATGCTATTACATGTATGTTGTTAGAAATTACTTGTTTTGTGTTTTTTTGTTGTTGTTGTTGTTGTTTTTAGAGCAGAATATATTTATTGAGAGAAAGAAAGCTTCTGTCTGAGAGAGAGACAGGAGTCCTGAGTGAGTTGCCAAGGACCCTGTGTTTTTTAGGGATTTTATAGAGCAAAACCATAAGATGAGGTGGCTTTAAGATGGAGGAAAAATGGGAACTTGCAAGGTGGCCATAAGGTGGCACAGAACTGTAGTCAACCAATAAGATTAATTGCTCAGGTAAAATGGATTAAATCAGGAACAAATGGGGAAGTGAATCATGAAGCAAGCAGGCATGCTTAAAGAACAGTGATTCTTCCTGTAGGGGGTTGGGATGGTGACTCCTGGCTTCTTCATGGTGATAGAGACTATTTAGACTATCAGTTTTTAGAATGTGGTTGTAGTTACTTGATCTTTTTGTCTTCAGATCTGGCTCACAGCAGGAGGTGCCTGTCTCCTTCAAGGTCACAAGACATTTGGTCCTCTGTGCCAGCTCCCTCGAGGGCCTAGCCCTCTCTGACTGCATATATTATTTCTGTTTAACTTATGGGCCTATAACATTCCCCCCTCTGAAGAAGTACCCTGAACTGCCATGAGGGACTAATGGGCAATGACCAATCTGGCTTCTTCAGGCTGAAAGGGGGTTGTAGTTGTTGATCAGCAGTCAAGGGATACTCTACAGAGGTTCTATCTAGAGGCCCTTGATAAACACCAGACATTTTCATCTTGGGTAGACATACAACTTTAAATCTGGAGGAGACAAAGCCAAAGAAACCATTAAGTATGCATGGGCCAAATAATACAATCAACAGGATAGTTATGAGTGTAGTTAATGAAGATTTCTACCATGAAGAGCTAGTAATGGCTTCCCATAGGGTGGAAAAGGATCAGGTCCAGGAAATTTTAGAGTCTGACATGTCATTAATTTGTTGTCTAATATCTTGAACAGCTACTGAGATATTAGCAGAAGGATCGGGAATGCACACACACATTCAGTTTTTACAATTGCACAAGTATCCCCCTGTGCTACTGTTAGAATGTCTCGTGCCATCCAATTTTGGAGGACAGCCTGTTGTGTTTTCTTTTTACTAAAGAATTCTGTGTTTGTTATTTGCAACCTTCTATCCCTTCACATTGGTTTTAAGATGTCAAAAATAAAATTCAAAAAATGAGGGAAAAAAGTCTTAGAATATGTCACGTGGAGCCTTTATTTATACTGAGACATGTATCTAGATATAGATATACACACTTGCACAAGTGCACACAGACACACACACACACTCATGCTCACATACTATCAATTCTGTAATTTCACTTCTTTATATGCAACTAAAATACTGGACCCTCAAAGTTGCGACTGGCCTGATGTACAAACAACTTGGGTTATCACTGAATTTTTGTTTTAACAAACAACCAAAGTCTTGAGTTATGAGCCAAAAACTGGTCACTTGTATTTCCAAATGGTCTCAGATACAGATTTAATTCTTAAAGAGTTCTGTAAGGAACATTACAACATCCTTTCCTATATGATGTTAATTGAGAAATCCTGGTCCAGTGTCTTTCTAAGGACACTGAGATCTACCTGTATACAAGAGAGAGACTTTGAAGACTGTATAGAGGAACGTGAGCCTTCAGTTGACAATTTCTGAGTTACAGTCAGCCCTCTGGAATGAATTCATTTCATAAGTCAAGGATCCACTATATTTGAAATGGATAAATTCCTTAATGTGGGTGAATAGGTAAGGAGGATTATTAAACCAAGAGGAAAGAGACCTAAGTTCCCAATCGAATTTTAAAACTTTTGATTTCTAGCCCAAATCTCTGCTGCTTCCCGTAATGAAGAAAAGGGGGAATATCAGGTGGCATGAAGGCTTTCTGATTCTTTGGGAGTTATAAAGTATATTCATCATGGTTGGACACCCCCCTTTTCTCCTTTATTTCATTTTTTAGGTGCTAGTCGGGCCCACTAAGTTTGCATCGTGACATGCTATTAGCTCATGACCTGTAACTTGAAAACACTTATCCTAATCTTTGAGTGTCTCCAACACTGTATTTCTCCTAGTTGCTATTGAAATAATGTATTGCATATGTTATCACCTGTTTTGCTTGATTTTTTAAACTATATAATTATTTGAATAATATATACATATCTTTTATGCACTTCTTTATCTGCTGTTGGGAAACAAGGCCTATGACTATTTAAAATTTTTAAGTAACATACATATTTAAACTATCACAAATATACAGAAAATTAATGCAAAGGAGACTAAGAAAACAATACAAAGAATCAGTGAATCAAAGAGTTGTTTCTTCAAAAGATTAAATAAAATTGACAAACCATTGCCAGCCTTATCAAAAAAAGGAATGAAAAGACACAGATCCATGCAATTAGGAATAAAAAGAGTGACATCACAACAGATCCTGCAGAAAATCATCTATACATACTTTGAGGACCTGTATTCCAGTAAGATGGAAATTGCAAAAGAAATAGACAGATTCCTAGATACATATGAATTACCAAAGTGGAATCAAGAAGATATAAAAATTCTAAATAAACTTAATATTAGTCAATGAAATTGAAAATTAATTAAAAATGTACCAACAAAGAAAAGTCCAGGCCCTAATAGATTCACTACTGAATTCTATAAGAAATTTAGAGAAGATCTAATACCACTACTTCTCAACCTCTTTAATGAAATTGAAAGGGAAGCATTACTCCCAAATTCATTCCTGGAGGCAAACATTACTGTGGTACTAAAACCAGAGGAGGATCCAGCCAAGAAAGAGAACTATAGGCCAGTCTCCCTAATGAACATAAATGCAACAATCCTCAATAAGCTACTGGCAAATAGAATGCAACAAATCATCATCAAGATTATATACCATGACCAAGTAGGATTCATCCCAGGGATGCATATATAAATCCATACATGTAATATACTGTATTAACAGACAAGGACAGAAACCATATGATCTCAATAGATGCAGAAAAAGCATTTGACATAGTCCACCCACTCATGACAAAAACCCTAGAGTAAATTGGAAAGATAGTCTTTATCTCAATCTAATAAAGGCTATCTATCACAAACCAACAGCCAACATGATGCTAAATAGACAAAAACTGAAATCTTTCATTCTGAACTCAGGAATGAGACAATAATGTTCACTGTCACCATAATTATTAGATATAGTTCTGGAAACATTAAACCAGAGCAATCAGACAAGACAAAAGGAATAAGGATAGAAAAGTAAGAAGTTAAATTATTGTTTGCAGATCACATGATACTCTACATATGAGACCCCAAAAGCTCCACCAAAAGACTTCTAGATTTAATAACCAAATTCAGTAGTGTAGCTGGATACAAAGTCACCACTCAAAAATCAATAGCCTTCCTGTATACAAACAATAAACTTAACTGAGAGAGAAATTAGGGAAACAACACCTTTCACCATAGCATTCAAAAAAATGAAATACCTGTGAATCAGTCCTACGAAGGAACAGTACTCTTAAAAAAAGATGATTGCACTAAACTAAAATCAAAATGGATCGAAGATCTAAATATTAAAACAAACATTAAATCTGCTGGAAATAGAATAGGTAAGATTCTTGAAGACATTGATATCAGCAAAGACTTTTTGAACAAAATGCCAATTGGATAGGTATCACTATTACAAAGAGTCAACAGCTGGCTGTCATCTTTTTAAATAGCTTTTGCACAGTAAGAGAAACCACCAAGAGTGAAGGGGCAACCCATGTGGGAAAAAAATTTTGCCAGCTGTTCCTCAAAGGACTACTATCTAAAATATATAAAGATTTCAAAAAAATCGGACCTCCTCCCTGCAACCTAAAGACCCAATCCAAAAATGGGTGTCTGAAATAGATACTTCTCAGATGAAGAAGTAGAAATGGCAAATAAATATAGGAAAAGATGTTCAACATCACTGGTCATTCAAGAAATGCAAATTAAAACAACACTGAGATTCCATTTTACCCCAGAAAGAATGGCTGTTATCGAGAAATCAAACAATAACAAATGCTGGCAGGGCTGTGGGGAAAAGGATCCCTTCTCCACTGTTGGTGGGAGTATAGGCTGGTGGAACTACTATGGAAATCAGTGTGGAGATTCCTCAAGGAACTAGGACCAGAGAAACCCTTTGACCTAGCTGTTCTCCTTCTTGGTGTCTTTCCAGAAGAGTTAAAAGCATCATGCCACAGTGAAATATGCATACCCACATTTAGAGCAGCACAGTTTGTAATAGCTAAATCTTGGAAATAGCCCAAATGCCCATCAACTGATGAATGGATAAAGATGTGTTTTTTTGTTGTTGTTTTGGTTTGGTTTTTACAATGGAGTAATACTATATCATAAAGAAGGATAAGCTTGAGATATTTCTAGTTAAATGGATACCCCTTGACACCATAGTGTTTTTTCATTTTGTTTTGTTTGTTCGGTTTTTGTACTGGGACTTGGACCCAGGACTTTGCTGGGCAGGTGCTTATGCCACTGAGCTATATCCCTGGGCCCTGAGACCATACTCTTAAAGGAAGTGAATTGGGCACACATGTAAATACTGCATCGTTTCTCTGGTGTGAAAAACGAAAAGTGTAAATAAGGACCAAAAAGTATGATAGATAATGTGAAGTTGGAAGAAAACGTTCACATTTAAAGAGGAGCTAGGGAGAGGGGAGGAGGACAGGAAGGGAGGAAAAAAAACCAAGAAAAAATGGAAACAAAGCTTTTGTAAATAAGGAGGAGGAGTTAAAGGGAAGGTAGGGGAATGGGGGAGAATCAAGTTATATCATCTACAGGTACAAATTTCTTATGATGAATGTGATCATTATGTATACCTGAAAGGTACCAGTAAACTTAATAAAAAACAGAAAAGTTGCAAGTTTAGTACAAATAAGTTGTTTTACCTTACTCCATTTGAGAGTAGATTATAGATGTTCCATCACCCCCAAAACTAGTGCACAGCACCATTTTCCTACATAATCATAATACAACAAGGTGAAAATTTATACATTAGGAACTATGGAAACTGAGAAGAGAGAAACAAATAAAATACAATTAAGCAGATTTGACAGAAGTGATTGTTCCTTAGATGGAGCAAAGGGACAGGAAAAAAGCCTTAACATTGTATGTTCGTGCCTGACTGTGAATTGGAAAATACTTGATAATCAAGATGCTTAGTAACTTAACCCCTAGTGTTGATGTGCTGCAGGAAATAGTTTAAAAATATCATACTTTAGTAGCAGAAGAAATATTTGATAACAAATTCACTGTTACCTGCTATTAAAATTTTTTGTTCAACAGTTGGAATTTTGAGACAGGTAAGAGAATCTCTTTAAAGTGCAGGAAAAGTGAGATTGTGAAAATTCTCCTGTTTTCAGTGTAGAGAGTATCAGTGTGGCTAAGAGTAATAAAAGAGGACAGCAGGGGAATTGACGTTTTCCCCCCACTGCGGGGTATCAAACTCAGGTCCCTGTATAGGGTAGGTAGTAGACCTTCCACCACTGAGCTGCATCCTCAGTCCTTGAATCTACAACTTATATTTCAGTTTTAACACTGTGTCTCTGGGGTTCTAATCACAAATTTCCAATTGCTAGAGCTATTTTTAAACTCAGTATGAAGAGAGTTAACCTTATCATATACACAAATACCCTTTCTTATGTAGGTTCCAGTACTTATCCTACAAACTAAGAAATGAGTCTTCATGTTCCTCAGTGGTCACCATACATGTCTAGTTGATTTCTGCATCTTTGAAAAGACATTGGATAAAAGCAAATTTTATCCTAGATTGATTACTAGTCTCGCTGCAGTTTTGAGAAAGTCACTCACTTTCTTTTAAATTATGGTTGCCTGAACCAAATGTGATAGAATATAGTGATTGAGAGCATGATCCTAGTCCCTGATCCAGCTGAGGAACTGTGGAATTGTGGGCAATTCACTTCCTTTGTATCCTCATCTGTAAAATGAGAGTAACAGTGTTACATATGTCATAGAATTGGTTTCAAGATATGCTGAGACATTATATGTAAAATATTAGGAATAGTACCTGGCACATAGTAAGCACTACATTTTAGCTCTTATTGTTATTGATGCCATTATATTTATTAATTGTTTACTCTTCTTGGGGCCTTTCTGTCATTTTATAATGCTGCTACAAAAGTATTTCTTCCATTGGCCCACTATCCTTCTCTCCATTCTGTTATTAGCTGTTTACTATTCAGGATTAAATTAATTACCATGTGTAAAATTTTTAGAACAATACTTGGCACTTCCATGATCTGTCAGGTAAGATCCTTTTCTTGCTCTTAGTGGTCCCCTGCACTTATTCTTCTCTCAATCTTTTTAGGACTCTTCAGACACCATTTCCTCTTTTGTGAGCTTTCGTGCCCAAAAGAAAAAAAAAAAAGATGTATTTTGATAGTAATATCAGATTATTAGTGAAGAACAACCAAACAAAAATGGCATTAATGAAAAAGGTAAACTTGAATTTTAAATCAGTGAAATTTTGCTTCAGCTGTATAAGAGCATTGCTTACTAAAACAGTCTCAATTCTTATAGAAAACAAAGTTGTACCAGTGATCAAATTCAAGTGGACTTGCTACTGATTTATTTTTAGTGAAGTATTAAACTTAAAATTTTACTGGAAAGCTCAGCAGCTCAGTTAAAATAGCATGCATAAATAAAGGCTCGAAAAGTTCCATGAGTTTCTTTTTAGGATTAGTAAGGTTAGTAATTCTTTGTAAATACCTCTCATTTGTTTATTTTGCAATCTTAATCCTCTTTTTAGAATTTAAATGAAAATAGCTTCATTTCTCTTTTTAAAATAAAGCTTGACTTTTTTGTTAGAAGACTCCAAAGAGACTTTATCTGGTTTCTTAAGAAGTCACTTGTTAAGTACTCATTTGAATGACCTGCTTTTTAACTCTTTGCTCATCTGTTTTTAGTGTTTTAAGAATTACAGAGTTCTTGGAGAAAAATGCTTTCTCCAGTAAAAATTGTATTAGATTTAAAAAAAATATTGCTAGCCACCTGAAGCCATTTCACCACTGTTTTAGTTTCCATGTGATTTTTAAAATCAGATTTTTATTTTTTTAATTTTTTTTTTAAACTTTACCGTAGGAAATGGCAGGGTGAGAGTTAATGTGTTACATGGAGGGAAGTACAGTCCATTGGGGGTTAAATTGCAGAGTCTAATGGAATAATAACTGGTAGCACCATCTGCTGGCCTACTTCCGCAGAAGGAGTCAGTATTTTTAACGACATCTCTAATATTCATGCTGATGCATTTTGATGCTTTGTGCATTCATTTCTTTCTGTGCTTTGTTGGAATCTGGCTATCTGCTTGTAGCTATTGAGGAAACTCAGCTTTTTAGAAGGGTTTGCAGCCTTTATCATACCTAAAATAGGATGAACAGTAGATATAAACTTGCCAAGGCAGAAATGTGTTGATAAAGCAAAATGTGCATTTGTGGAGGGTTGTGCATCTCTTGGTTGCAGCTTGCTAAATAGGCCATTTAGGAATCTTCTTTCAATGCTTTTTTCTTGAGCACTGCCTGGGGTGGTGAAAAAGCAGAGGGCAAGCCTTTGTCTGACGCCAAAAATGTCTTCAGTGAAGAGGCCAAGAGGAAGGGTAAGTGAAAGCCTGAATGAGTGGGAGGAGGAGGGGTTCTTTGGGCTAAAAGGCTAATGGGATTGAATAACCTTCCTTATTACTGGCTGCTGCTGCAGGAGTCGTACTGCATCGCCATCTTGAGCTTGTTGCTGTTTTCTCCAGTCTTGGTTATTTGTTATAGCCTGTAGGCCTTAAGGTGGCATTTTAGTGAGCAATTCTGAGCCCTCCTTCCTTTCCCAGTGCTTAGTACTGCTGTGAAACCTTTGATGAGGCAGGTATAGAAAATATATCCAGTGAAGCACACTGGAATCAGCATGAAAATGTGTTTGGAAATTCCTGGTCGTTTTTTTCTTTGCTATAGTCAGAGGCATGTTTACGGGTAAGAACATAACAAAACTGTGATCTAAGTATATGTGGATGAATGTGTGTTTGAAGAGGAAATTCTTTTTAAAATACTGTTGATCTGCTTCCTGTGATATTGCTAAAATATTAATAATTTTAATGTAAAACTATAAAACTTGTTTCTTTCCCAAATTGCTTGAGCAAAATAATTGTGATATAGAAAAAGAAAAAAGAAATCTATGTTTAACTCTTTCATGGGAAAACTAAAACTTTCTCTAATATTAAGTATGAGAATGTCTGTTTACTAACTAGTTATATTGCTTCATTAAAATGATTTCATATACTTGTCCTAGTCTTAAAACGGGTTTTTTAAAAAAGAAACTAAGTAGTGATTCAAAATTCAAATTGCTATTTTAAATTTATTAATAATTTTCAGAGTTCTGGAATGGAAAGACTTACACTAATACAAAATGTTATTTACAAGAAAAATTTGAATAAACTACATTTACAGGATAAAATCTGAATTAACTGAACAAAAATGCTGTGAAAGTATCAGTGAATCTGTATATATCGTTCCTTAACCTTCATTTTCAAAGCAGCAGTCGAGCTGTTTATACTTATACTAATTTCTCGATAAGCAAAATTTCTTAATTTTAAATTTGTTTGTAGCACTCACATATTTGGCTCATATGATTTTACTTCTCTCAGCTTAATTTTAGATTTTGAAATGTTTATATCAGGGTTTTTTTGTTTTTGTTGTTTTGTTTTTCTGATGTGTTCTATAAAAAAAATATTTTGGTTTTCCTAGCCTCCATCTTCCAAGAAGAGTGATGGTTCTGGGACATACACTAAGTTGCAGAATACCCAGGTGAGAGTCATGTCTGAGAAGAAGCAGAGAAAAAAGGTGGAAACAGAAAGCAAGCAAGAAAAGGCTAATCGTATAATATCAGAGGCTATAGCAAAAGCAAAGGAGCGTGGGGAGCGCAATATTCCTCGTGTAATGAGCCCTGAAAACTTTCCTAGCGCTTCAGTTGAAGGAAAAGAGGAAAAGAAAGGTCGAAGGATAAAACCAAAGCCAAAGGACAAAGACAACAAAAAAACAAAAACTTGTTCTAAGTTAAAAGAGAAGACAAAAATCGGGTAAGTTGGTTACTAATTAAATTTAATTTCTTTCAATTTGTTATTGAAGCACAACTTGTTTCACTTTCTGCTGTTGATGTGGTGTTTACTCCAACATTGAAGTTTTATAGTGCTAGATACCATATGTATTTCCTTTTTGAGTGAATTAGTAATAGTCTAGGATCTTCTACATTTTCTTACATAGCTTTTTGAGTATTAGTATTAATGAAAGAATATAAAATAGACAAGGGAAAAAGCAAATGAAATAAAATTCACATCGCTGTGCCTTCACTTGCTTTACAAAATATGCATTGAGATTATTCATGAAATTTGTTTACCTTTTAGTTGTACTGTACCTCAAAGGTCCCTGACAGTTTAAAAATGTGAAATACAGTATTTTCTCATAAACCTAACAATTCAACAACTTTGTACTAAATGGAATGAGGGGGAAAAAAGTATGACTGTATAAAGCAGCAATAACAATAAGCAGCTCATGGCACTTACTGAGTTATTCCCACATAGTCTCTAATTTACTTTATGTAATGAAGAGGCCAGGTGAGGATTAATGCTCCAAGAGAATTATAAGGATAAAGAATTGCTCTAGGAGATACATTAATCCTATTGTTTTTATTTCACTGTTTAATACATTTTCAAAAAATATAATAGTTACTTGCTTTAATATATGTATTTGTTTTGCATGTAAAGGTAAATAAAACTTAAGGCCAACCTAACTTAGAATTGCCTTTGCAAGACTATTTGGTTACTTTAAAAGACTTTCTGTGGAATTTTAGAGTGCTTAATATGCGTTTTCTAATAGTCATACAAAATAAAGAATTCCCTTGTTATAGATCTTCATTTGCTTAAGAAATTATTAATAGGATATATAGATATTTACAATAAAAGCAGTTTTATAAACCAAATAAATTTTAGCATTTAAAGTGTAGCCACCAAGTTGAATTATTTAGTTTGGTCCTGATGCCTTTCAGAACAAGCCATTAAATAATATAACCTCTTTTGTCATAATAGATGAATAAGTAATATTATTATTGACTGCATTTTATTTGCACGTAGCTAAAATGAAATTCAAAAGTCAGTTTTCTACTCATTTTTTTTTAAAGGTTTCAGTATGAAAGTATCTTATTTTTCATAAATTATATCTAGTTTAAAAGACTCATGTTTAACCTTTTGCGATACTAGAATTTAATATTTCAGGTTTTCCAGAGACTGGTATTTGGGAAGATAACATGTTGAAAAACAGTGAATAAAATAGGAAGAAATTGGTTAATAAATTCCACAAGTTATAGTAACTTGTTATTTGCTTGATTTCTCTCTGTCTCTCTCCCTCTCTCTCTTTGTCTCTGTCAGTCTCTCTTTCTCTGTTTCTCTCTGTCTCTCTCGCGCGCTCGCTCTCGCGCTCTCTCTCTCTGTTTCTTTTTGGGTACCGAAAATTGAACTCAGGACTTCACGCTTGCCAGGCAGGCACACCACTGAGCTAAATCCTTGGCCCAGTTTGCTTTAAATTTGAGAGGAAAAGGGGACTGGAGCAACTAGAGACAAAGATAACCAGAAGTGAATCTCATTTAAGATTAAAACAATCTACAAAATGGAAAATGAGAAATAAATTATGGAGAAACATGAAAAATTTTAAAAATAGTACTGGAGAATGATTCCATCGCCTTTGCATTGAGTTATGTCCTTAGCCTTTTAAAAAAATTTTTATTTTATATTTTGATGTAGAGTCTTGCCAAGTGCCTAAATTGCCCAGGCTGGGCTCAGACTTGGTATCTTCTTGCCTCAGCCTCCCCGAGTGCTGAGATTACAGTCATGTAATCACCGTCACAGGCATTCAATCACTGAGCTTTATCCCCAGCCTTAGGCCTTTTTGTTAGAAGAATTTATGATTTGTAGGCAGGTAAGTAAAATTCAAGCTTGCCTATGTATTATAAAGTTACTGGAGTAAAACAACCTTTATCATCTATATAAGCCAAAAATAAAAGTTTATCATGATGTTTGAGGAAAACCATAGATTAAATAAATTCATATAGAACTCTATGTTCCAATATGTTAGCCAATTGAAATACTTCATTTCTATGCCTTCCAATAAGCCACTGTGTTTCATCATTTTAAATTTGCCAAGTTTAATCCTTTTGTCAGGAGTCATCATTTAAATAAAGATCAGTTACATCATTTCAACTAGCTATAGCATTTTATGATATATGAAACTCTTAAAACTCTTCTATTATTTTAGAATTAGTCTGCTAATACCAGATTATTGATATCAGATAATTTGGAAGGTAATATGTGTTCATTTAACTACCAGCAGTGTAAAATATAAAATTAAAATATAAATTATAAACATGATTTATGGTTGATGTACAGAATAGATGTTTAACTCATAGTTGTGATTTGATATAATCTAGCAACTAATCTGAAGAAAAATAATACTGCCTCTACTTGCCAGTGCCCTTGAAACTTTTTCATTATTTGTCACTTTCATAGATTTTGTTTTTCAATGCAAGGAACAATGTTCTGATCAGAGCATTTTCATACAGTTTGATTGAATTTCTGTAATAATTCTGTGACCTATATATTGGGTTGTGCAGTATGATAATATGGTTAAATTCTTTAGCTCTGGAGCCATTTGTGTTGGTTCACTTTTTTTTTTTTTTGCCACACCTGGGGTTAAACTCATGACTTCACGCTTACCAGGCAGGCACTTAGGCCACTGAGCTAGATCCTCAGCCCTTGTCTTTTTGAGACAGGATCTCACTATGCCATTCAGGCTGGCCTTGAGCTCACTTTGTAGCCCAGGCTGGTCTCAAACTCACAACAATCCTCCAGTCTCAGCCTCCCAAGTGCTGTGATTACAGGTGTAAGCCACCACGCCCGGCATGTTTGTTCACTTCTTAATTTACTTGTAACCGTAAATTTAGACAGATGCTTAACCTTTGTTCTTTAAAATAGGGATAATGATAGTACTTGCCATATAGTATTAAGGATAAAATGAGTTAATAACATTTAAAACATAAGTACAAAACAAGTGTTAGCTATTACTGTTTTCTGAATATATAAGTAGCATATAGTTATTTAAGGAAAAGGCCCAAACCAGGAACCACACAACCTTCAAGTTTATACTCATCCAGCTACATAGATTCTCTTCCTCTGAAGGCTCTGTTTTTAGGTAAGATCGTCTTAAAAGTTAAACAGAAAAATTATCTGTTTGCTTGCTTGCGTTCTTTCTGTTCTTTCTGTCCTTTCCTTCTTTCTTTTGTGGCAAGGATTAAACCAAGGTTTTGGTGCAGCCTAGACATGCCCTCTACCACTGAGCTAGACCCTTAGCGTATCCCTATTTGTTATGGTAGACAGTAGATTAATTTAATGGTTATTTTCACTTAAGTATGCCTCTGTTTATCATTAAAGTAGCGTTTTGAATTGGTAGGTAAATTTTGTTTGCAGTGTGCCTGGAATTTGAGTTTCCTACCCATGGTTATATAGAAGATTAACTTGAAATGGAAATGGCAGGGGCAAAATGAAGGGTGAAGTGGCACTGAAAAAGAAAAAAACAACTTTTGCTCTGACATTTTTCATGATCTTGACAGTTTCTAAAAAGCTGACTTTCACATAGAACAAAAAGTATTCCTTTAATAATACTAGGTACATAGTAGATACTAAATGAATGGAAAGACTTTTAAGAAATGAATTGAAGGGCTGGGGATCTAGCTCAGTGGTCTAAGCGCCTGCCTGGCAAGCGCAAGGTTGTGAGTTCAATCACCGGT
>RJWT010032270.1:0-14180 GCA_004365215.1 Cuniculus paca | reverse complement strand
AAGGTCCTGGGTTTAGTCCTAAGCACCAGAAAAAAGCAAGTTTTAATGCTTTAGCACCTTCAGTGTTTTTTGTTTTTTTTTTTTGAGGCAGGCTGGACTTGCACTCACTTTGTAGTCCAAGTTGGCCTTGAACTTGCAGTGATCCTCCTACCTCAGCCTCTGAAGTGCTAGGGTTACAGGAGTGTACCAACCACACCCAGCCATTCATGTTTTTTTGTTTGTTTGTTTTTGTTTTTAATCTTGCAGTGTTGGGCATTGAATCCAGTGTGCTCAATCATACAAGTACTCTACCAAGGGACCACTTCTCTTTAGTGCTTGCTCTCATGTTTTAAATTACCTGGGTGTACAGTAACAAAAAGCTCTTAGTCCTGCTTTCTTTTCCATCCTGCCTTCCTGTCGAGGGCCCAACCCTCTGTGGTGATAGTAAGGGCAGGGAAAGCTGTGCAGACAGCACACTGTTAGGATGAATTGCACCCATGCTTAGTTCAGCATAGTGAGCATCAGCTTTCCTGTTTTGCCTGTCCTGGTTTCTAGGATTCCCTTTTGTGCAGCAGTGCCTGTGGTACTGTGTACAGATGCAGTGTGTTGATTATTGTGCTGTCTTGAGCAGCATCCAGAAGCTCTTTGTCTGCAGGCTCAACTTTATAAAAATCTTTTTCCTTCCCCTTTGTGATAGTATTGCTTGCTTCACAGTTCCTTTCCTGAAACCTTTGTGTACTCACCTCTAATCCTCTTGTGGATGTGAATTTTTAATCCTACTACTATTACCACAAAATAGGGATGCAGTTGCTATAGCAGCCAGAACTGAAATATGTTGCTTGTATGATTCATTAGTCATCTGTTTCACTGTTGAAACATCTCAGTGTCCAGAATCACACTCTGCCATGTGAATACATTGGGTTTTGGATTTAGGGAAGTTTGGAGGAGTCACTCCATTGCTCTCTGTGTTGTAAGAGAGGATGTGTTTCTAATATGGAGATTTTAGTGGTATTATTTTAACTACATCTTAGGTATGTTTTTTTATTTAAGAAACTGAGAACAGTGCTTCCAAAGCAATAGAAGTGGACTATAAAAACCCTGGACCAGTCATGACAGTACAGAGTCAGGAGCAGAACCAGTTGGCATGTGTGCAGGATATCAGAGGGACCAGTATTTCACAGGAAGGAAACCCAAAGAAAAGGTAAGAAAAGGAAGGAAGATCTTGGGCCTCCACTGTAGCTGTAGTCTATGGCTATAAGAATTTGATCGAAAAAAAGAATTTCACTGAATTGAATATATTTTCCAAGCTCAAAACCATTAAGTTAGGTGATCTTTGATGCACCTAGCTGTAAAAGTATTTCCACAGTTGTTAGCCTTATTTCAGATAACATACTAATACTAATACTGTCTTTTAGAAATGAGGATCAAGAAGAGAGCTCCCAAGAGGTTCAGATGTTGCCAGTTGCTCCTGTTTTTCCCTCTGAGGCAGGGCCCCCCACACTTGTTTCCAGTCTCGGTGAGAATTCTGTTGAAGAGCCCTTGATAAAGGACACTAAAGGAGACAGCGGGCCCACTCTTCATGTGCCAGAGGTAAAAGAATGTAGACCATCACAAGGAGTAGCAGATGTGTCTTCCCACTAAAACAAAACATTAAAGTATAATTTTCATACGCTAAACCTTCCCCCCCGTCTTGTGTGTGTATATACACACACACACACATTCACTTCATTTTTATTTTTTGATGCTGGGATCTAACTCAGAGCTTTGTGCATATTGGGCAAGCTACGCCAGCAGTGCTCCATACGTCACCTTTGAGGGTGCAGTTCTGTCAAACAGTCTTGGAACCAGTATATGAACTGTTCCTCAGAGCAATCACCAGTGCCCTTTGATACTTGCCTTTCTCACATCAGCTCCTGACAGTCACCAACCCATGCCCCCTCTAGCTTTACCTTTTTCAACAATGTATTGTAATTGAATTTTAATTAAATAGGTCTTTAGTCTCTGGAACATAGAGATAAAAAAAGCTGTTATCCAGCTTTATTGTAAAAGCTTTCAAAAGTGAATTTTTTTTCAGTCAGATTTTATTGGTACCTTTTAGATATGCATAATGATCACATTCATCATGGAGAATTTGTACCTGTACAGGGTGTGACTTGTTTTTTCCCATTTCCCTACCTTCCCTTTTACCTTTCACCTTTCCTCCACTCCCCATTTACAAAAGCTTTGTTTTCCTCTCTCTCTTTCTCTCTCTCAATTTTTCCCTTCTTTCCCCCTCCCTCCACCCTTGTTCCCCTCCCCATTTGAACATTTTCTTCCAATTTCACAATACTGTTAACACATTTTGGTTCTTATTTGCACTATTGGTTTTTCACATCAGAGAAACAGTGTGGTACTTTCATGTGTGTCTGATTTATTCCACTTAAAGAGTATTGTCTCAAGGTGCATCCATTTTCCTAGAAATGTCTAGAGTATGTCCTTCTTTATGGTAGAGTAGAACTCCACTGTATTAAAAAAAAAAACAACACATCGTCATTCACCAGTTGATGGGCATTTGGGTTTACAAACTATGGCGCTATAAACATGGGTGAGCATATATTGCTGTGGTATGATGTTTTTAATTCTTTTGGGAAGACACCCAGGAGGGTTTCTTTGAGATAGGGTCTTGCCATGTGGTTCAGGCTGGCTTTGAACTCACTATGTAGTCCAGGCTAGCTTCACACTTGCAATGATCTTCCTGCCTTAGCCTCCTAAGTGCTGGGATTTCAGATGTGTGCCACCACGCCTGGCTCTGAGGAATTGTTTTATACACAAAGAATTTGTTTTATACTCAGTGGTATGCATGTCTGGCACTTCCAAGCAGTGGGATGTAAACCTGTGGGAGACAGATGAGTAAATGAATTGTTAAACTCAGTTTGATAGGTGATACAAAGAGATTTACACAAGACTCTGTAGGAGTTGCCTCCGCTCAGATTAATTAATCTCTGGGAATAAGTCCCAAGCATTAATATTCTCTTTAAAAAGTTCCCTGGGCCCATGAAGCAGCAGGGTGGAGGAGCACCATGCTAGGAGCTGTGCACCAGGAGGGAAAACAGTGAAGTTGGCAAGAGCTCAACCGTGGCTTGTAGTCCCAAGGAACATCTGAAGTGAGTGGCACCTCCCAAGGATTGGGTGCTGGATAAATTGACTGATGTGTTTGCTCCTCATCTATCCATTGGTCCCTGCAAACTGAGAGAATATTCATCTCTCACCACCTTCCTAAGGAACAGACTTCATTAGCCTTCCAGGGGGTGAAGTCAAGAAAATTTGCACGCAGTGCTTCATTAAGATAAATGGCAAAGTCTGAACAGTGTAACCTACCCTGCTGGCTTTATGGGTGTCACCAGTATTGACAAGACAGGAGAGCATTTCTGTCTACAACTTGGAAGGGTCACGTTGCTGTTCATTGTATTGCATGTGAGAAAGCAAAGTACAAGCCGAGGAGAGTGAAAAATATCTTTGTGGGTACCAGAGGTACCCCTCATCTCAGGATCCATGATGCCCAAACCATTCACTACCATGATCGCCTTATCTCGATGAATGCCATCCAGAGTGATTGGTGTCCGCAAGATCACCAATTCTATCAGGTTCAGCACTGGTAACCTGTGTGTGGTGGTGACCAGGGGTGCTAATTTGGGGAAGATTGGTGTGATCACCAGCAGGGAAAAACATCCTGGCTCTTTTGATGTTGTTCACGTGAAAGATGCCAGTGGCAACAGCTTTGCCACCTGGCTCTCCAACATTTTCTTTACCGGCAAAGGCAGCAAGGCATGGATTTTTTTTCTGCAGGAAAAGGAACCCATCTCACCATTGCTGAGGAGAGAGATGAGAGGCTGGTGGCCAAACAGAGCAGTGACTGAGATGGCCTATAGGTGACGTGATGTAGAGCACTCGGGCCTTAAAGATACAGAGAATGGTTTAAAAAAAAAAAATTCCCTGAATGAGAGCATCCTTTGAAGAACAAGTATAAATGAGTGGATTAAAGGGAAACAAATATGAAAAAACAGGTGTGAAGTGGCATAACTCGTTTGGGGTTGTATATTGTTATAAATGGAATATAAATGAGAAAAAAGGTTAGAGATGAAGTCAGAAAGGTAGCCTGCAAACCAGCCCCAAACTGTAATCCCAGCACTTTGAGTGGCTGGTGTCAGATGACGGCAGGTTCAAATCCTGCCTGGACAACTTAGTGACACCATGTCTTAAAGCAAGAAGAGAAGAGGGAATGGGGCTGGGGATGTGGAGTACTCCTGGGGTCAATCCTTAGTAGCACACAAACAAACAAACAAACAAACAAACCCAAAAACACAGAAGAGAAAAGAAAAGTGGCTTCCAGACAGATAATACAAGGATTTTTAATACTTGCTAAGGAGTCTGATAGTGTCCAAAGTTATGAGGACCCACCCCTAATGTTTTAAATTTTGAAATAATTTCAAACAAAGAATCAATCTTATGAAGAACTCTTCCATATTTTTTCTTTGGATTTCTTAAGTGTTAACACCGAGTCTCATTTGTTTTCTACCTTGCCCTCTTATCTTGATGGATGAGTGGATGGATGGATGGGTGGGTGGATGGATTCTTAGAAAAACTGAACCATTTGAAAATTGCAGAATGAGCCTTTACTCCTAAATATTCCATTGTTAATAAGAACAAGATTGTTTTCTTACCAAGAAGTAATAATTCTTTTTTCACCCTGAGTATTACCTTAGTATCTAGCGTTTGTTCACTAATATTATTTAGTGTGCAGTTTCCATTCAGGTTTCCTCGGCTCCTCCAGTCATGTCCTTTATATCCTAATTTTTAAAAAACTTGGGATCCAATTGGAGGTATTACCTTATATATAGTTGTCATTTCTTTTTACTCCCCTTTAATCTAGTTAAGTTCTTATTTTTTTCTGTTTGTAAATTTGACATTTTAGACAAGTCTATGCTGGTCCACAATCTGGATTTTTAAAAAAATTGGCTACTTACTATTGCCTTTAGTTTTTGGACAAGATTGCTACATAGATGGTGTTTTTCCCTACCTAATGCACCACAAGACCCACAGTGTCAGTTTGTTCCATTATTGCTGTTGTTGACTCAGCATTTGGCTAGAATCGTGCCTGCCGGCTCTCTCCATTACAAAAGTGTCTTTTCCACTTTGTGTCAGAAAATTGTCCAGTGAGTCCAAGCAACCAGTTACCCAGCTGTTTTGGTATCCATTGATGAGTCTTCCCTGAATCGTTTTTTGCAAAATGAAAGTTAAGATTATAAGCATTAGAGAATTACCACCTATATTGCTTTGTGGGAAAACAGTGTTAGCAGGTTTTATTTATTTTATTGTGGTACTATGAATTGAATTTAGGGCCTTCACACTGAGCTATATTCCTAGTGCCACCTCTTCCACTTTTTTTTGAGATAGAGTCTTGCTAAGTTGATAAACTGCCTGGGCCTCAAGTCCCAAGAGTGCTGGAAATACAGGCTTGTACCACCATGCCTGGTTGTTAGTTTCATGAAGGTAGATTGGTGGAAACCACAACGGAGGTAAAGAGAGAAGTTTGCACCGTTGAGATGTCATCTGCTTTACAGTACAGGGCTGGTGTGACGGGAGTAGAGGGAATATTGAAGGATTTGGATCTGTCTTGTCAGTTCAGAAATCCTCTCACCCTGCGCAGTGTTACACAACCAGTACTCAGAAGGCTAAAGCAGGAAGTTAGAGCCCAGCTTGGGCAATTTAGTGAGACCTTATCTCAAAATAAAAATTTTAAAGGGTTGAAGTTATTGACAATGAAAATCTTCAGAAATGCTCAGGAAATTTAAATGTTTAAGATAAACTATTGAATTTTGAGTCTTTACTATACAAGATTGTCAAAACTTCAAAACTAAGATTTGTCAAACTTTATCCTTCCATTTTGATTTTTCATGGCAGTGTACACCAGCTAGTATTCCAGAAGTGCAACAAGAGAATGTAACCAGCACTCAAGACCTAACAGGTATGACCATTTGATTCAGTAAAGTCTCATAGAACCTAATAATACGATCTTCACATTTAACTGGAAAAATAAAAGTTTTTTAAAACTATGGTGCCCTTAAACAAAAAAACCTTGAAATATTTTGTGTATCAGTTTTGTTTTTCAGAATTACAAATCTTCACCATAGAATATTGTCTTTACCCTTTATGAAATTATTTTTGGAGAGATTAGGTGTAATTTAAGTTTTTTAGTCTTTTTGAACATTTTATTTATTTATTTTTTGGAATCGGGAATCGAACTCAGGACCTTGTGCTTGCCATGCAGGCCCCGTGCTGCTGAGTTGTATCCCCAGCCCTTAAATTTTATTTTGAAGAGAAAAGATAAAAATAACAATGAAAGAAACAGAGTTTCGAAGCAGGTTAGTAGGACAGTTACAATAATTAATACATTGCATATTGTTGTCTTCTTGTAATAAAAAGTATAAGATACAGGCATGATATCTTGTCCAAACAATGTTAGCACAAACCTTTCTTTTCAATGAACTAAGAGAAACTAACTGTATAACTATCTTGTGTATACATGTATATTTTCTTTTTTCTTCCTGTTCAAAAGAAAAGACAAACTATGATGAGAGAAAGGGGAAAGTTTTTTAGTCTTGAAGTGTCAGAGAGACTGTATTTTTAGAGGTGAAATAATGATTTTAACAGCTGAGCGTTTCATTACTAATTTTCAAATTTGCAGTGAATCTGTTCACAAATGTACATCAGGATGGAGAGGATGAGCAGGCATTCATTCTAACTCTGGTAGAAATCCCAGCCAGTTCTGTGGAAGAATTCACTGGTGCTGTCACACAGTTAACGCCAAACCCTGTGCTGCCCGCCCCCATCCTGGTCAAATCTGGTAATTCTGAAGGAAAGGGTGACATTAGGTAATGAATGGAAACTTGTTTTTGTTAAGGGGAAAAAAAACAAACCCACTTTATGAATCAAACTGTACTGATTGAATAAGCCATTCACTGACATTATTTGTAATTATAGAGATCTTATTTAGTAATTATTGCAGACTGGGAGAAGAGTTGTGGTTCATTTTCTATCTCATAAAGATGCCATTTAAATGTAGAATGTGGTACTTTTGTATGGGACTTGTTTGATATTTTATTTTGAAAACTGTAATTTAGCAATCTAGGTCATAAAATGATGCATGTTACAAGTGTGGTTATATACACCTAACTCTGAAATACTCATTCACAGGAAGTTGGCAAAAATAATAATAGAACTAACATTTCTATGGTTTTTTTTTTTTTTTTTTTTTGGTCCTTTTGAGACAGGGTCTCACTATGCAGTTCAGGCTGGCCTTGAACTCTCTTTGAAACCCAGGCTGGCCTTGAAGTCACACTGGTCCTCCTGCCTTAGCATCTTGAGTGTTGGGATAACAGCCATGAGCCTCTGTACCTGGTCTTTTTTATTAGAAAGGAACGCTTTAGATTAAAAGTTTAACTTTACAGCAAAAGAAAAAATACTTATATACTTCAGATTTAATTTAATATTATGCAAATTAAGTTGTATTTGTTTGTTTTAGTTTTGTTTTTGTCTTTTTTGAGGCAGGGTCTCACTGTAACTCAGGCTGGCCTCAAACTCACAGTGATCCTCCTGCCTCAGCCTCTTGAATGCTGGGATTACAGGCATGCACCACAAAGCCTGGCTGCAAATTTAGTTGTAAATGCAACACAAAACTTTCATTTTTATAACCCTTGCCTTGAATTTGTTAGTTTGGAGTTTTTTGGTTTCACTGAAATTTTCATTAGCCTTTAACCTCATTATAGAGCTGCTGATTCACTAGTGTTCTGTGTATTCCTTTTCTGTGCAGTATGACCTTACCAGTAACTTCAGTTGGTGAAGATGCTGTCTGTTTATCTAATTCTGGAAGAGATGATTCTGAAAAGCCTCCTGCTAATTTGGATCTTGTATCTAGGAAGAGATTTCACTGCAGGCTTGAGAAAAGTGACCAAGTTCCTCCTGCCAAGAAAAGTTCACTCACTGTAACAAATGATCTGCAACAGTATACCTCCGAGGTGAGAATCGCGGTGCAGTGACAGCTGTGTTGCCGCAGATCTGCTTCTGTTTGTTCCTTCATTCTTTAAACCTTTACATATGCAAAGATAGTTTTGGCACTTTTCATCATAAGTAATGCAATTAAGGCCAGTCTGGGATTGTCCATTTCAACCATCTGCAAGCGGAAACTGGTAGATGTTATCAGGAAACCTGCTCTGTGATGGTGGCTAAAAGCATCATGCCAATTACCTTGTGTAGGTCTTTTAAAAAATTCTTTTGGTATTTACATTAGAATTATATTAATTTCACAGATTAATTTAGGGAAAATTGACATTATAATATAACACAGTATGTCTTTCCACTTGGTTGCTTTAGGTCTTTCAACTTTATTTTTAGTTCTGCTTTTATTTCTTATTAGGTGTCCTTAAGAATTTTATCTTTGTTGCTCTTACCATTGAGCTCTTTTCTATCAAGAGAGCTTTCTGAATGCCTTCATTCAGTAATTTTTCGTTTGGTTCTCTTGCAGTTTATAGGTAAACAACCATATAATCAACAAATGTAATTTTGATAATTTTACTTGTTATAGTTCTAATTTCTTTTTCTTTTCTAATCATATTGGCTAATATAACTCAAAAACAATGTTAAAATGTATTGCCAAGAGTAGATATCCTTTTCTTATTCCCAACTGTAATGGATATACTTAACTGTGTTTATTAATTGGAATGTTGGCTTTCAGAGTTTGATAGTTACATTTTGTGTAACTATCAAACATATTAAGAAAATGTCAGCTGGGCATGGTGGCACATGCCTATAATCCCAGCACTTGGGAGGCTGAGGCAGGATGATTGCTGTGAGTTGGAGGCCAGCCTGGGCTACAAAATGAGTTGAAGACCAGTTTGAACTGCATAGCGAGACCCTGTCTCAAAAAGACTGGGGTGGTGGGGGGGGATTTTTCTTGGGAGGTTGAGGGAAGAGGCTCTTTTGAGCCCATAAATTCACCAGTGTTGGCAATATAGTGAGACTCTGTTTCAAGAAAAAAGTAAAAGAAAAAAAGAACACTGGGCGAGGTGGCACACCTGTAATCCTAGCACTAGGGTGGCTGAAGCAGGAGGATCGTCTAGGCTACATAGTGAGTTTAAAGCCAATCTGAACTACATAGCAAGACCCTGTCTCTTCGGGGGGAAAAAAAAGGCAACAACAACAACAACAAAAACCAGGTGTGAGGGTGCAGGCCTGTAATCCCAACACTCAGGAGCCTGAGGCAGAAGGATCCCTGCAAGTTGAATTCAAGGCTAGCCTGGTCTTCATAGTGACTATTTAGTGAAACCCTATATCCAAAAAAAAAAAAAAGTTTATCCTATTCATACCAACATTTTAAAAGAATTACTACTAATGTAAGTAAGATTATTTTCCTTGCATCTATTGAATTACTTTCCTACTGTTGAATTATTTTTGCGTTGCTGAAACAAAGTAATTGACAAGGTAGTTTTATTTTATTTTATTTTTTTTTTTAATTTTTAAATTTTTTTTTGCGGCACCGGGGATTGAACTCATGACCTTGCGCTTGCCGGGCAGGCGCTTAGACCGCTGAACTAGATCCCCAGCCCTCAAAGTAGTTTTATTGATTTGCTGCTTGTAACTTTTCATTTAAAGGGCTCAGGTGTAGCTGAAGGAAAAAAATTCTATTATTTTATTTGCTATTTCTCCACTAATGTTGAGTGAGACTGGTTAGTTGGTACGAATATGAGTGAGATAAAAGGCATTTGGCAGCTTTAGCTCTCCTGCTGGGCTCTGGAGCAGGGTAAAAACAACAGTATCTTTTCTCTCAGTGCTTGGTAGAATTTCTGTAAGACATGACTGACTCTGGAGCTTTCTGGGAGATAACATGTTTCTTTTTTGAAAGGAAAGAAGTGGGGAGGGAATTTTAATTTGACAGTGGATTTCTAAATATTTTATAAATTTTCTTAAAACAGGTGTCTTCAAAGGAATTAAACGTTTTTGAGGAAACAGGTGAGTGAAATAAATTTTAGCACGATTGCATCACATAAAGTATTCCAGGTTATTTGCCTGGACGATGTAGTGACCTAGCACGATCCTGTCTCAAAATATAAAGGACTGATGATGTAGCTCAGTGCAAAGGCCCTGGGTTCAACCCCTGTACTGCCCTCACCCCCAATTGATGGTGATATCTTTATAGAATTAGAACTATATAGTGGGAGGGTTTGATGGTTTTGGCTATTTGTTACTTTGTTTTGTGGTGCAGAGGATCAAACCCAGGACGTCAGGCATATTAGACCAGTATTCTACCATAGAGCTACACCCTTAGCCCCTAGTTTTGGTTCTTTAAATACAGACTCAATCTCAAATGCTCCAATTTTTTTTTTTTCCCCCAGTACTGGGAATTGAACTCATGACCTCACACTTGCCAGGCCGGCACTGTGCTGCTGAGCTATATCCCTGCCCTAATGCCCCAATTTTAATATGAAAGAATAATGTGGCTATAGTTTTCAGCCTTTAGAAATGTCCTAATATTCTCCCATCCACCTCCTCTTCTGTGAAAGCATTAAACAAATCACAGGACACTGAAACGTTAGTGATATGCTGTATGCTATTATTAACCAGATGATTTCGAAGGTGTGTGTGTGCTTGAGGCAGGTGTACCTGTCAACTTCATTCCACCTTCATGGAGCTCAAACATTGTCACTGGGACAAGGTTTTAGAAACAGAGCTGTGTCCTAAGGGGAAATAGATTTTTTTTTTTTACTCAGCAAGAAATTCCTCATTATTTGTGTAATTTCCTGTTGCTGGGACTAAATACCTGATACCTATAACTTAAAAGAGGAGAGGTGTAATTTGGCACTTCTCAGAGGCCTCATGGTCAGCTGGCTTTAAGACAGAAATGTCACGGTGAAGGGCGTGGCGGAAGAAAACTCCTCGCTTCATGGCAGCCAGGAAGTGCAGGGAAGGGAGGAGCTGGGGAGCGAGATGAACCCTGCAAAGACACACACTTGGGGCACTCTGCTCCCCAACAGGCCCTGTCTGCTTCAGCACAGTTAGCTGTGAACTCATCATTGGTTCAGTCCACTGGTGAGCACAGCACCACAGTGACCTAGTCAGCTTCTAGAGCTCTACCTCTGAACACATGAAACTTTTGGGGTGACATTTGAGATCTAAACCAAAACTATGTTATTCTAATTAATTGCTACTTTAGCTTTTGTGCTTGGTTTAGAGAAGAAACCTCTTAGCTTACTTAAGTACATTAGATAGTGGACTGTGGGCTTTTCCATCAACCTGTGATACCTAAGAGTTACCACCTATATTGGGCTGGTTTAGCTTCTGTATTTTAAAAAGCCTTGGAGTTTTAGGAAGGAATAACCTTTCCATTTTGATAGTTGGAGAGATATTTTTGGAAAAAGATTTTCTAGGTCAAAATGTGGAAAGATTATTTTGTATAGTGATATGACTGTTTTGCTACTACCATGACTACCATGCTACTACCATGACTTTTATTTATTTATTTTTTTTTGCAGCACTGGGGATCGAACTTACAACCTCATGCTTGCCAGGCAGATGCTTAGGCTGCTGAGCTAAATCCCCAGCCCTTGTCTTTTTGAGACAGGGTCTCACTATGCCACTCAGGCTGGCCTTGAGCTCACTTTGTAGCCCAGGCTAGTCTCGAACTCACAGCAATTCTCCTGTCTCAGCCTCCCGAGTGCTGGGATTATAGGCATGTGCCACCAAGCCCAGCTCTGCCATGACTTTTAATAATTAGCAATATGCCTGCCTGTCCTGTCTTGTCTTGTCTTGTCTTGTCTTGTCTTGTCTTGTCTTGTCTTGTCTTGTCTTGTCTTTTCTTTTCTTTTCTTTTCTTTTCTTTTCTTTTCTTTTCTTTTCTTTTCTTTCCTCTTGCTCCTTCTCTCCCTTCCACTTACCTGCCTCTTCTTTTCCACCAATGGTCTACATCTCTACATGCATTTAAAATATTTGTAATAGTCCCAGTTAACTCTCTAATTATAATTTTCTTTTTTTCTTTTTTGGTAGCAGGGATCAAACTCGGGGTTCTATGCTTGCTAAGTAGCTTACTCTTAGATGAAGCTGAATTTGTTATTGAATTACATGGTTTTTTTCTTTGAATTTTTAGTTACATTGAATATATTAATTTCAAGATATGTACTTACTCTTTACTGTCTTTTCTTGAAGCGAAATCTTACAAGGAACAAGGTATTTCCATCACCTCAAGAAGCACATGTACAACTCCAGAACCTCAAAAAGAGCAACTTGAACCAGCTTTTCAGAATACAGAATCTAGATCTCTTGACGAAATAATAGGTACACGTGTAGAAAAAAATATGCCTCAGTTGTCTCAGGATGATGTGGTTATGTCTGATAAAGAAGGAAGAACTGATGGTGCTTCTAAGTCTGAACAGAAGGGAGGCAGAACATCATCTTCAAAAGGCCCACTCTCCAGGTATCATGAAAAAGTCCCTTGTGCGTCCGGGTGTTTGCAGCCTGCATAGAATAGATATACTTGTAAAGTTAAACTCAGCATTAAGGTTGCTTTGTAAGTATGTCCTGTGTCTATAAAGTAAGGGGAAGACCATTCAAAGGAAATAAAATTATGTTCCCGATGAATATGCATCCTGTGTGATGAGAGTTTAACTTTAGTTGTGAAACTGTCTATTTGGAATAGAAAATCTTTAGACTGTTGTACACTTCTTTGTCCATGGTAATTAATTTGATTGTTGCAGATTCTTCCACAAAGTACAAACTAATGCACATGTAGATGTTAGGAGATAGAGAACTGAATCCAGAGGTAGCTCTGGAAGTTGTGTTGAATTCCAAAGTAATGTGTCATTTTCTTCCTCTGTGACACACTAAAGAGATAAAAATACGGCTTTCTCTCTGAATTTAAGCTCAAAGCCAACTTCTCCCACTTCTTTTTTATGTAGTTTATGCTGGCCTTGAACTTACTATGTAGCCCAAGATGGCCTTGAACTTGCAGCAGTCCCAGCACTTGGAGGCTGAGGCAGGAGAATTGCTGTGAGTTTGAGGCCACCTGGGCTACATAGTGAGTTCAAAGCAAGCCTGAATGACATAGCAAGACCCTGTATCAAAAACAAAACAAAACAAAAGAAACCCTGTCTCAAAAACAAAACAAAACAAAACAAAATGAAAAACAAAAAACAAATAGAATGAGCCAGGGTCCTGTTACAAATCTATATTCTGACCTAATGGCATCAGTACTTAGTACAGTGTCATGTTAGCATTTATGAAAAGAAGATGGTGTTAACAATGTATTTTACTGGTATTTTTTGACTATCTTTACATTTATATTTCTAGGCCTGGCAGAAGACCACTGGGATTTTTAGCTTTAATATGTTCAAAGAATAATTTGGAGTCTGATGAACCTACTCATGTCCATAGTAAAAAGCGCTTAAAACCTGTTCTACCTGTATCAAGACGGAATTTGAAAAGATCTAATCCACCTGATGTAACTCAGAAAAAAAATCAAGAGTCCTCTGATGTGCTTCCATCTCCAAGTGATGTCTCCAGTACTCAAGCTGAGGATACCAGCAGCTTAGCAACTCAGGTGTGTGAAAACAACCCGATTTTTGTTTTGTGTATAAAATGGACTGGATGTCAGACTCATCTAGGGAGAACACGGTCATTTTATGTTCATTTAGTTGCCAGAAATAATTTTAGGGCATCTCCCATTCAGTTCCTGTTCATCAAAGCCTCCATCTTGGAAGATACGGTGTTGGATGAGGAAGCTACAGCTGGTTTAGAACACAGCCTGAGAACTGGCAGGCAAAGGATATTTGAGTCCTACTCCCTTACTCCAAAGACCCTTCTGAGTGTAGAAGCAAAACTAAACACTGCTCGTGCTTTAATTTGCCTTAGGAGAAATGTCCTGACATCCAGAAGAAGCCACAGAACCATAAAACAAACATTTGTGTTTTGTTTTATGCATCCTGAAGCTAATGACAAGCACTGGGATAGAAAAATCCATAAGCGCTATGATTCTTGGTTATCATTGCCTGTTTTATAGAATAGTTGTTACAAGTGCTAGTGTGACAGTGCCAGTTCAATCATCTCCTTGCCTGCAGTAGGTATTATTAATTCACCTAAACTAAATCACATTTAAAAAAAGTTAAATTAATGGTGAA
>RJWT010032269.1:0-14176 GCA_004365215.1 Cuniculus paca | reverse complement strand
TTAAGAGTTAGAAATTTTATTCCTTTCTGTTTAAGTGTGCTAGAGCTGTAGATCTCTTGGTAAATTCTTTAATGAAATTTCTTTCCACCTACCCTGTGAATAGTGAAAGGAAGACTTGGCTAGCATAATTTTTTAGACTCATGAATTAGGCAAATGAGGTTTCAAGAGTTCAAATACGTAAGTGCCCTGTTCTCTTGGTTTACCTGTGCAGTGCAGTGAGGCCAAAGCAAGAAAAAAGAAAAGTACAAGAATGTTGAATTTCATCCATGATCTGTAAACTAAAGTCAGTGGCATCTTGCATCTGAAGATGTGAAGTTTTGCTTGATTCATTTTGCTCTTTTTTGTTTTAGATACTTTAGAGAAGTACCTTGAGATCATTTGCTAGTAGAAACTACCATTCAGCAAAATTCCATTATTAAAATAGTTCTGAGTGGCACTGTATACTTGACACCATATTCTGTTATGATAATATGTAGCTTTTAGTGCTTAAAGAATGGAGTTGGTGCCAGACCTGGTGGCACACACCTATAATCCCAGCACTTGGGAGGCTGAGACAGGAGGGTCCTCACGAGTTAGAGACCAATCTGGGCTACAAAGTGAGCTCAAGGCCAGCCTGAATGGCATAGCCATACCCTATCTCAAAAAGACAGGGGCCAGGGATTTAGCTCAGTGGTGTAAACGCCTGGCAAGTGCAAGGTCCTGAGTTCGATCCTGGGTGCCAAAGTGGTGGGACGGGGGAGAAGAATCAAGTTGGCTGTTAGAGTCTAGTAAATATCTGAAATGAATTAGAGTTGTCAGCAGGAAGTAATGATGGTATCAGAGTTGGATGAGGAATTTGGAGAACTCAAATGAAGGTGGGAAAAGGCCTTGCTAGGATCTAGGAGGATGAAAATGGAAACAAAATATTTCTACTAGAAACTCATAGTGGGATGACAAACATAAACAGATAACTTTTAATCATTGCCATAATTGAAGTAATACGGGTTTGCTGTAAGACTTGTCAGCATTTTTGGAAACAAATGAGTTTTATTCTGTGAACTTGATGCTAGATGAATGTGGACTAACTAGACTGTGCCTAAAACACCTTCTTCATAGTTATGACTTTAAATTTCTAAAGCAAGTGAGAGTCCACAGAGTTGGGTTTCTTTGTTCAATTCAAGGGAGCTCTCTATAACTATTTGGCGGGGGGATATAATCTGAGAGCGTCAGTCATAGTGGAAAAAGCCTTGGTAAGAAGAGAGGATCAGAAGATGTACTCATTTTGCTGCTGTAACAAATTTCCACCACTGACATTCTGTGGCTCCTGGCCTCCTTCCTCCATGTTCAAAGCAAGTAGACCAAGTCCTTCTTCTGCCACTTCTCCCTGCCTCAGGCCACATCCTTGAAAGGTTCACTACTTGTGAAGACTCATAATTAATTCAGATGTACCCAGATAATCCAGGATAATCTCCCCATTCAAGGTCCTTAATTCTCATCTGATCTGCCATGCTCTCTTATCCCATAAGATAACCCATTCACAGGTTCTGGGTATTAGAGGCATTGTTGGGGGCTGTTATTCTACCTTCCAGAAAAGGAGTGGTTGCTTGGTCCCTTCTCCTGTGACCGTTTCCTTCTAAACCAGATGGAAGGCTTCTTAATTACTTTTCCTTTAGACCTTTATAACATGCTTGCAATTGCTAGACAGCTCCTTGACCTCAAAAGTACTCTCTGACCAGGCATTGAGGTGCTTCCATAAGGAAGTCCTTAGTGACCCTTTCTCATCCTAGTTCTGAACAGGAGCGTTGTGTTGTGGTTGGATGTGTGTTCTCATCACTGCCTCCATTCCCATTACATTCTACACACCCCTGACTCTGCCCCTGACTTGTTCTTTCCCAAAAGGAATACCATCTGGCCTTATTTCTGCCCATTTATTCCATGAAATTCTGAGATTTTAACCATCTTCACTTTGCATTTGGAATTTATCATAATTATCTAGTACTTGGTTCATGAACTTAATTGGTACTAAGATTTTGAGGAAGATGGCCATGTTTGTATTTGTGTGGGAAACACAGCTGCATTTGCAAAGTTTGCAAACAAAAACAAAATTTTGCCAAAAGCTTCTTCTCTGTGAACGAAATTGTTTGCAAGCGAAAACATTCATGACTTGAAGCACCACTGCACTACTGTTTGACTTTTATTGTCATACACTTGATCTTTCCATTTGACTGCTCATCCTAAAGTGCCTAGGCAGGGTCCTAGGATTCACCCTCAGAGACACTTGTTACAGTATCTGGGGTGGAGTCAGGAAGTTCTGTCCTCAGACTCCGTGGGTGACAGTGTCGTAGGTAGCTCGCATGCAACACTGTGTTGTGAGTTCCTGCAGGAGAATCATACAAATGTCTTCTCATAGTGACAGGCATATTCTCTGTATATTGGTGGAGATTGTTTTTCAGAAATTAATACCAGTTTTATGAAGGGGAATTTTAATTTACAGAAAGAGTCTCTTGTAGGAAGCATGTTGTGAAGGGCACTGAACTGTACCATTTTCTCGGAGCCAGTTATTGAGTTGTAAAAGTTCAGAAGTGAACAAAGAGTTTATGTGTGTAACAGGGAGGACATAGGTAAAACTAACAATTCAGTCGAGAGTTAGAAATAATCACTTATGATAGCAGAATCACCATGCCCGTAGACTATTTTGTTCATCTTTTCTCTGTTTCAGGGGCCTAATGTAAAGTCTCAAAAGTAGAAATTTTATTGTAGGAAAGATTTGAAAAAGATGGTTGATTCTTGGGAATACACAGAGGGAACTCTTTGCTTTCAACGCTCATTCTGATCCCTAGTTCTTGATGACTGGAATGCAGAGAATAGCCACAAATCTGAATTCCCACTGAACCAAGCATTTTTGGAATGAATCCTTTCATGAATATGCCATGATTTTGATTTCTGCTTTTGTTAAGATTGCAATAGAGTCTTTGTTATTTACATTATTTTCTAGATCCTCTGGAGAGTGTAAGTCTGAATGATTTGATCTGTTTTACAAAATTTATTTTTGTCTTCTCATGTTTTTTGGGCTCTTATAGCATAACATAACTTCAGTTAAGGATTTATTAGGCACATGCTGTTTTTCTTTCCATTTTGTACTTTTCATTACTTTTTCTATTAACTTTATCGTAGAACCGAATGACATTTATTTTCACTGAGAGGTCTTTACTGTTATAATAGGGTCCTACCTGTTATCAACAAATTTAACCTAGGTCTGAAAAAAAGGTATTAAAAGTAACAGATGTGTTCAAGAGCTGGAAGTTGTCACAGTACTGAACAGCTTGAATTGGAAATCACCAAAATTTCCTTTTGTTCTCTAGTTACCAAAACAAACACAGACATATTTTCTTCATGTTACTTTTTGTTGAACTGTTATGAGGTGAATTGTGCCATGGACTTTAATAATAATCACTGATTCAATTTAAACTAGTTCTGTATGTTATTAAATATAAATATTCTATAAATTCCGTGAGCTGTGAAAATCTAGTGGCTCCTTCCTCCCACTGAGCTCATTCCAGTACCTGGTAGTCTTGTTATCTTCAGCTAGGGGTAAGCTTCTATGATATCTGACTAAAATAATTCAAAATGGGACTAATAAGGACAAAGAATAGCGTGTTCCATGCATGTGGTGCTAAGTTGAAATATTGATAAGTAATATGCTTATTTGGTTTAAAACATTTGAATACTTTTAGCTGCCATTATGTGAGCCAGTGTCCTTCTGTATAGAGTGAGAGAACACCTTGATACTTACCTTCAAAGAATGATCATTTATTTATTTTTATTTTATTTTATTTTATTTTATTTTTTTTTGTGGTACCGGGGATTGAACTCACGACCTTGCGCTTGCCAGGCAGGCACTTAGACCGCTGAGCTAGATCCCCAGCCCTGTTTTTGAGACAGGGTCTCACTATGTTGTTCAGGCTGGCCTTGAACTCACTTTGTAGCCCAGGCTAGTCTCGAACTCACAACGATCCGCCTGTCTCAGCCTCCCGAGTGCTGGGATTAAAGGCGTGAGCCACCACGCCCGGCTAGAATGATCATTTAGAACAGAGCTGTACCTCAGAAATTTTGTGTGAACCAGATAACTAACTTTAAATTTCCCAGGACCCACATTAAAAGATAAACATTTTTTGTAATTATTTTTCCATGATATATTTTATTCAACTCAGTAGATCAAAAATATTGTCATTTACACATGTAATCAACATTAAAAACTGCTGATGAGATTTTTTTACATTCTTTTTTTTACATGTCTTTGGAATCTAGTGTGTGATTTATTCCTAAAACATATCTCAGTGTGTTGCTGAATTTTCATTGGAAATACTTGATCTCTATTTAGACTGTAAAATGTAGAGTTGGAAAAGCAAATTGCTGTATAACATTTGTTCCATGTGCATACCTGTCTAGTGTTTATTGTACTAGACTAGAGGCTCTTGTTTTCCTTGAGACAGGGTCTTACTGTGTAATCCAGGCTGGTCTTGAATTCATTATGTAGCCTAGACTGGCCTTGACCTCACAATGATCCTCCTGCCTCAGCCTCCTGAATGCTGGGGTAAAAGGCATGCGCAACCATGCCTGGCAAGACTAGAGACTCTTGAAGGAATTGTAACGTGAATTAGTACAGGGATTGAGAAAAGAATAAGATTATTACTGAATGGAGACTATCATAGTTTAGGGATTTCTAAACATCAGTGCACATTGGAATTACAAGAAGATTAAAAGAAAAAAAGAAAAAGTCCTGTGCTTGGCTACTACCCTTTAAATTAGTAGGGGTGAACTAATCATTAGGGATTGACAAAGCCCATCAGGTGGTTCTAAGGTCTGCAATTTTATTATAAATTTTTCCACAAATCTATTTCCTCACTATTCATATGTATGAGTCTGTTAGTAATAACCATAAGAAGGAATCAAATCAGCATCTTATTTTCTAGATTTCTAAGACTATTAAATGCATAGTTTATTTGATCATATTCCATGTGTTAGAGTAGGAATGACCCACTTGACTAATAAAAAGAGGTATGTAGGTTAGTTAAGTTGTCCAAGATCACAGAGCTGGGGTGATGGAGTCTTGTCTTGAATCTAAATCTCATATTTCTGCCACCACATAAACAGAGAAATATATTTGAGTATCCAGCCTCCAATTTGTGGCTTGTTTTCTCTCTCTTCATAATAGAGCCCTTGTGCTTGGATTTATAAAGAATGTTTCTTTTGATATTTAGGAAAAAAAACCTCATTAACAATTGGATGTTTGTAGTCCAACAGATTCATGGTCCTCCTAAGAGCACTGTGCTGGGTGTTGGGAGATTTCTGCTCTTTTCCTGGTACGACATATGATCTTGATGACCTTGAGTTTGCCAGTTAG
Source organism: Cuniculus paca (assembly GCA_004365215.1). NCBI lineage: Eukaryota > Metazoa > Chordata > Mammalia > Rodentia > Cuniculidae > Cuniculus > Cuniculus paca. The sequence continues at coordinate 8,793 of RJWT010032269.1, read as the reverse complement.
CACATCAGATTTCTAGTTGTTATAATGGGAGTTGTCAAGCCTTCGTGTCCTGTAACTTGAAGCACTGTTCTGAAAAAAGTGTCAGTGCTTTGAAATAGAGGCCATAATTTGTACTACTTCTGAAATTGTACTTGCTCCTGAAATATTTATGAAAGTAAAACATTTTTTCTTATCCCTTTTAAATAATAATAATAATTTAAAAAATGAGCACTTTTTATATGCCAGAGATGAGTTAATCCTTACAACAGTCCTGGGAGATATCAGGCTTGTTATTCCAGTCTTACTGTTGAAGAAATCAAGGTCCAGTGACTTGGTGAAGGTCACACGTCTTATTAGAGATAGAGCTGGGATTGAAACTAAGGTAGTTTTGTTCCAAGGTCCTTGGAAGTATTTGTTTCAGAAAACTAAAGGATACCTGTAAGTCCAGAGTACAGATTGCCTTTATGCAGGTATGTGTCTTACTTTTCTCATTGCTGAGACAAAATACCTGACGCCCAAAGTTAAAAGGGAGTAAAGGTTTATTTAGCTCATAGTTTATAGAGGTTTCAGGCCTTAATCATTTGACTCCAAGGTAGGGTGGTGTGGCAGACAGGCATCACAGAGGAGAAACAGTTTATGGTGGGTAGAAGGTAGCAAAATAAGGGATGATCATAGCTCTATCCCTTACATTTTATCCAGGCTACTTAGGGTGTGCAGCACTCACACCCTTAATCCTACTGCCCTTGATCCTAGCATTGTACCATGAATGAATCCCAGCGTCACATGCTCTGGATTCAGTCACCTTTGAAAAAGCTCTGCCTGTGACTGCATGAGGCTTTGCGGGGACATCTAGACACAAGCCATAACAGTATTTTTACTGTGTACTGTGTTATTGGTACCCAGAGGTAGGAAGATTTTATTAGTGACTTTGAAGTTCTCTATTTAGACTTAGAATAGATGATGGCTATTTCCTCAGTCCTAGGAAAAATGAAAGCCTCTTTAGAAAATCCTGCTATGCATATGGGTCTCACTTGAGAGCTGTGAACTTGGTATGCGAAGGCAGCCTTCAGGAAGTCTCCTTTCCCCAGCTTTTTCTAATAAGGTTTCAAGGGAACCTTACGATACTGTTAAGCCACAATTGAATTTAATTAGTTAATAACTAATTGCATTTTAAAAACTGCTTCATGATTCTTCCCACTTTAAGGTAAAACACCTTAAACCTAGATTAGGTATCTTCCTTGTTTGATGACTCATTTTCAAATGTGTTCTCCTTTTTTGCTTTTTTTGTGAGTACTGACAAACAGGATGGTGAATCCTTTTGTTATTTTGAATTCCTTTGGCAAGCTTTAAATGTACTATTTTTTAGCCTTATTTTTCCAAAAGCTCCATGCAGACTCTCTTGTGTGGCTCCCATTCTCCTGGGTGTGATAATTCTCAAGGTCTCTGTAGTTCCTTAGGAATGCATCCCCTTGAGGAGCTGAACCATGTCGATTCCAGTGAAGTTGTTTTGGGGAAAAGGGAACAAATACACTTTCAAGAAGGTTTCTCCTGGCACTTATCTGTTGATGAGCTTTTATAATTTACATTGCATTGGCCTTGCCCCAGAGAGCAGCCTTGGCTCTTAGGGTAACTTCATAGAGTGTAAAATGAGTTAGCACAAATGAAGTGGAAACAAACTAGCCCAAGAGGAGGAGTTTGGGCTGCTAAGTCTGCTAGTTTGCTAAGGTTGAAAGCATTTCTCACAGAGCTTCCCTGGGAATGCCTGTCCTATTTTTGAGAAATAAGCCACTGTTTATGCTGTTTATGCCTTTGACACTGGGGCTCAGCAAAGTGGGCAGATCTCTGTGGGATCTTTCCCAATTCCCTGATCTCTGGCCTCAGGACACTTACAGATTTGGGGAGATGACTTATTTGGTGGACATTCATCTAGCTACCTTCTGCTAGGTGCAAAGGATACCTAGATTAAAAAGAGCCACAAATCCTACCCTCTTGCTTACAGCCAGTTAGAGAACCCAGCCATGACTTGTAAAAGTATGATTAGTACTGCTGCAGGAGCACGAACAAGAAACTGAAAGTGCACAGGGAAAGAAATTCTACTGATGTCGGGGAGGGCTTTGTGGAGAGGTTAGTTGAGTGGGGTTTGAAAAAGTTTCCCTTTGGGCTGGCTACAGGGCCTCACTGCTCCTGGGTTCCTCTGAACCTACAACAGGAAAGCAGCACTTGAATGAAGCTTCATTCCCCAGCACACCAAGCCACTTGAAACCTCAGTGCTTTTAGCACAGGGCTTTCTTGGCTGCAAAAGTGCCCTGTCCCAGTAGCCTAAGGGGAAGCCTTTTCTGCCAGAATTCGGAATATGCTGGCGAGCAGTTGTAGGTCAGCAGGCTTCTTAGGCAAAGTGGGACAAAGGCATAGGGATGGAAAGAAATCCCTGTGGGTAATGGGGGGCACGGCCCCTTTAGTATCTTGAATGAGACAATGGGAGCCCAGAATAGTCCTGTGTTTTTATTGTTATTGCTCTTGTTTCATTAAAGGTGTATTGCACAGTCATTATCCCAGATTGTGGCAGTGAATCTACTCTGCTTTTGCTGAAGTTAAATAGTTGGCATGAGTAGGGAACAGAAGGCTGAGTCATTGACTAGAAGTACTTCCTTTCCTTTAGAGAAATTGGATTTCTGCCATAAGAAAATAATATCAACACAATTTTCTTAGTGCCCTGGCTGCAGGACTCTAGTAACCTTGTCCCCAGAATAAAGGAAAGGGGTTCTTCTCTAGAGTTTCCTTTCTGTCTTGGGAACATAAGGCATGAAAGGAGACTAAACCTATAAAGGCATCAGTTTATAGTGGCGATGAATTTGTGATAGGGACCAGACATGATTGCTGGAAAGGTTGCTCAGTGGAGAGTTACGGTTTGTTATCTTCAAGAAGTAAGTTTGTGTCATGGAAAAAAACCACTGGACAAGGATTTGGGAAACTTGAGATCTAATCCTGTTTCTACCCTAAGTAATGAGATAATATTGATCTTTCTGAGCCTTAATTTCCTAATAGACAAATAAGAAAAATAGTGTTTGGGAACTCTAAAGAGCATGTATGTGGGCCTGGTAAACCAAATGGCACTTGGGAGTTTGAGGACTCTGAACCCGTCCTTGGGCTCTGCCAAGTGGATGTGTGTGTATCCGGTCTACTGCATGGTGATAGATGCTTCCACTAGGTCTAGCTGGCCAGCCTGTCTACATGATGTTGTGATCCTGCTGACCATTTTATCTCTGAAGAAAATATTTTCATTACTGGTAACCCTTTACTTTTTAGTTTATTTTTCTTTAAGGTTTTCTTGAACAGATGATTTTAGACAAGTGCCTGGAATTATCTTCTTCACTTCACTCCTTATAGCCTGCATGTCTCCACTTGGCATTTCAGCATCCCTGATTGATAGTAGATGGGGTCTAGGACACTTTGGATTTGAGTTACCAAAATGAGAGTCTGGCTAGTGACTGGCGTTGAAGAAGAGTTGAGATGAAGTCATGTCATGAAAGAAAAACAGCAAAACAGCCTATGCAGTCTCCTTCATAAGGTGTCTCAGGCTTCCTTAATACTGTATTAGGGGTCTTGGAAGATGAAGATGGTGTAGATAGCCCTCTAAAAGTTGTATTCCAGAACTTATCACCTCTAAAGCATTATAAATTTTTTCTTGTACTTTATAGAGCAAGTTATATTTCCCTCTCAATTAGATCCAGTGAAACAACCACTTGCTAGATTCCTTCAGAGTGCTGTAAGTGGAGACTGTTGATAGTATTCACATCATCTGGTGAGTTTGGTTGGTGCTCTGAGGTGTGACTCCTCATCAGGAGCAACAAGCTAGTGGGCTGTGTTCTGATGTTTTGGAACTGTGGTGGATTACAATTTCTTCCTTCTTCCTGTCTCCTGCAGGCTGGGAAACCTCACTTAGGGCTGGTAGGGCTGAAGGAGTTGGGCCTGCTCCTGTAGTGAGGCAAGCCTGGAGTTCTGGTCTTTGATTGTTTCTTCCTAGATGGGCATTGCCTCACTTTAACCTCTGAGTGAGCCTAATGCCCAAGCAGAATCCCAGTAGGATTCTCTTTTTGGCAGATCTTTTACATGTTTTTCCTGCAGGAACTAGGATTGTGAATCTTGTTTGTTTCCCATGTATTCCACTACCTCATTCTCTTTTCCTGGGAGTGCCTGTGTGCCCTCCACATGCTGAACCTGTTCATTAGTAATTCTTGATCGGTGTCATTCCTTAGGCAAACTGAATTGCAACGAAAACTCAAAATAGATGTAACCAAACTCCTCATACTTAATAAATACCATGTGTGCTTATGCTAGGGATTTTGTTTGTCCTGTTTAGTAACTGGTACCTCTCTTCACTTTCCTGCCTCTTCCAAGGGTCACTGTTTGTTACAAAGGGAAGGCTGACAGACTTTGTTATGTGTGAATTCTGCTCACTCTTCCAGTGGCTCATACTTGTGTAGGTTTTGGCTATACAGCACTTCTCAGAACAGGTCTGATCCTCAATTGGTGTAAACCTGGACTATATAGTGAGACCCTGTCTCAGAAAAAAGGAAAGAGAAAAGAAAACAAAAAAGAAAGACCTTGGTAGAAAAAAACATTGAGGATACATTTAAAGTTGAAGGTACAGCAAAAACTTCCTGAGTAGGACTCCAAAAGTACAACAAATAATAGCAAGAATCAACAAATGGGACTACATTTTATTAAGAAGCTTTTGCACAAGAAAGGAAACAATAGGGTGAGGAGAGACACCCTACAGCATGGGAGGAAAAATCTTTGCTTGTTTCTGTTTAGACTGAGGGTTATTACCTAGAATACGTGAAGAATCCCCCAACACACCCCCACAACCCAACCAATAAATGGATGTAATGGTTGATACATTGTGTCAACTTGAAAAGTCCAGAAGCTTAACTAAGTAACTCAGCAGTTTTACATCCTAGTATGTGGGAACATGCCCTTACCACTCTAGGATGTTGTTCATTGTGTCAACTTGAGAAGTTTAGAAGGTTAAGCAACTCAGCAGAGGGCAAGGGTCCTCACTTTGTAGACATCCCGAGCCTCTGTACAAGACGAGGCACAGAGATGGTGTGAGCGCTACACCCACCTGTGGGCAGGTAGCTTGCATACAATATAAGGAAGGAAAACAGGCTTGCTTTCCCCCTTTTTTTGCTCTTGTTGCTTTTTCTGTCTTCCACGGCCTTGAACTGTTCCACTGTGCCATGCCACCCTGTCTTGGAGCCATCTGATTATGAACTGCAACCTCCCCAAACTGTGAGCTAAATAAACCTTTTCTTCTTTAATTTCGGGCATCAATTATTTTGTCTCAGCTACCAGAGAAAAGTGACTGAGAGAATGGGCAAATGAATTGGGCTAATGAATTGAGTAGACGCTTCTCAAAAGTAGTGCAATTCGGCAATAAATACTACATGAAAAATTGCTCATCATCTTTAGCCATTAGGGAAATGCAAGTCAAAACTACATTGAGAATCCATCTCACCCCTGGGTGGCTATCATCAAGAACACAAAAAACAATAAATGCTGGAGTAAAAAGAATTCTTCTGTACTATTGTGTACATAGTACAGCCACTATGGAAATCACTATGGAGGTTCCTCAAAAACTAAAACTAGAATAATCATGTGACCCTGCTATATGACTCCTTGGTATATAGTTGAAGGAATTAAAGTTTGCATTCTATAGGGATGTCTGCATTCTCATGTTTATTGCAGCACAATTCACATTAGCCAAGGTAGGGAGCCTGCCTAGGTGTTCATCAGTAGATGAATGGATAAATAAAATATGGTATGCATCTGCAGTGGAATACTATTCTGCTGTAAATAAGAGTGAGATTATGTCATTTGTAGGAACATGGGTGAAACTGGAGGTCATCTTGTTAAGCAAAATGAAATCTGGAAAAACAAGTTTCCTCTACTATGTAGAATCTAAAAACTGGTGGTGGTGGTGGGGAAGATAATAGTTGAATCAAGATTCTTATTAGACAAAAGAGAATAAAGGTGTGGGGGTTGTGAGGGAAGGATAAGAGATGAATATGATCAAAATGTTTTAAATGCATGTATGAAAAGACTACATTAAAAATCTTATATTTTTGTAAAATTAATATGCACAAAGAAAAATCCACTAGAAAATAAAAGTCCTGGCCTCTTACAGTTTGACTGCTCTTGCTTTCGGTGTCTTATGGTAGGACCAAGCCCTTTTCTGTGGAAGTAAGTGTTAGGGAATGGTTGGCTGCTTGTAAGAGACCTCCTTTTTTATGTCTAAAGAGGTGTGTAGTTTTAAGTTGTTTGGAATATTTAATTTGCAAAGTTCTGCCATACACACACACGATTAGAAAAGTCCTGAAGGCTGTCATTTTCTTAGTTTTATCTGAGCTGGCTTTGCATTTTGCCCTTTGTACTGTTGGAACAGCCAAGAAATATTAGTTTAACTTTCTTGGCAATTTGGGACCACATTTTGTCTTTTGGAAAATGTAGTTACAAATCAGTTTTTTTCTTTAAACAAAATCGAGTAAGGCTATTCAGCCCCTCATTTTGACCCTCTGAGGAGTCCAGAGAAGCTGTTTAGATTGAGCAAGTAAGATATATTTATTCTTCTTGACAAAGAAAGCCAAATTATTTACCAGAAAGCTCTTTAGTTTCCTGTACCTAGCACTTGTCTGCAGGGTGCCTTAAAAAAGTAAGGGACCACAAATAAGCAAAAGAATGAGCTCTCAGTGTAATCCATGTGGGGGCTGGGAGTCGGCGCCAGGGTATGGTTCTGTAGCAGCCCTACTTGGGAGCTGGAGCCAACATTTGTTTCCTTGTGGTTAGATTTAGAAACTTTTAACCCTGCCTTCTCACACTCCCTGAGCTTTATAAATAGGAACCTTTTCATATACTAGATTACTTGGACGCCTGTTGTGAGTCATTTTGGGGTTCTGAAGAGTAGAGGATGTTTGGGATAATAGTGCTCTTTGCTTACAACTTTGCCAAGACTTTTCTGTGAGCCTGGGAGCCCACCTTGGCTTGTGATTTAACCCAGCTTTTCTGAAACTTGGCCACATAATAGATGCTTTCCAGGGAGCTTTTGAAATTTTCAAATACCAGGCTGTCCCTGTGCTGACTCAGTCTCAGGAGCAGGACCCAGGTGGCAGCCCTTCTTACAGCTCCTCAGAGGACGCCAGTGCTCAGGCAGCACTGGGAACAGGTGACGAATCTGCTCTACTCCAAGCCTGGATTGTGCACTTGGCACAGAGGAGTGATGGATAAGCCTCTATTCAAATGCAAAGTGACCGTATCATAGGAAGTTGTTTTGATAGATTATGGAAGTATGGTCAAGCAGAGTGATTTCATTGTTCTGATTAATCTTTCTACAGTGTCATAGCAGAGGTTTTATGAACCAGGTATATCATAATCTTCCCTGATTGAAATAGAAACCTCCCAGTGGTGTCCTGGACTGTCTCTGGGTACCTTGAGGAAGTACCATCTAATTATCACTAATAAAAAGATCAGTGACTTCTAAATGTCCAGATAATGCATGTGGAGCCACTTCGCTTACTTTGGTCTCCATCAATGCTTTTTCATGCAAATCCAAAGCCTTATTTTAGTATTTCCAATTGAAAAGCCTATAAATACAAATATAAATATAAAGTTTAATAACTCACTAGGTTGGCAGAAGCCTGGTCAGGCCTGAGCTCACTTAGCAATGCACCTGGCTGCAGTCAACCAGAAGTTAGTTGTCTTTATTTGTCTCGCATCGTGTGAATGTTTGTGTTTTGGGGGCAGAAATTCTGATGTTTTGACTATGGAATGCTGCCCCAGACACCACTGTGAGTGTCAAAGAGGATACAGCAGAGACACTACGTTTGCTGCCTTTCCAAATTCCAGAATTGTGAATTCTGAGAGACATCCGGCTCCAGGCAGTTCGGATAAGGAATTGTGGATCTGTGTCATTGTGATGCCAGTTCCAAGGCCCCATTTGTCTCACACTGCCTGTCTCTGCACTGCAGCTCTGCCAAAATGGCACCTGGAACAGGTTACTTGACCTGCCGAGCCTTCGTTTCCCATCTGTAAAGTGTAAATAGTGGTACCAGTAAGGGTTACTCTAGGATAAATAATGTAGTGCTTTGGAACTTCCTTAAATGGAAGTTGAAAATACAAGTTCTTCCTTTGGGAACTGCCGTGGTACAGGACAGACCCTCAAATACTTTGTAGGTTCCTGTTCATGGGGTCTTTAATATGTTATACTGATACAGTACAGAAGTTTTGTTGTTGTTTTTAAGCTGTGGATCACGATCGAGTCTTGGAATCTGTCTAGTAGGTCATGACCTTGTAACCACTTCATAATACAGTAAAGAACAAAAATAATTAGTGTTGTATCAAGTAAAGGTGACTCTGTGAGTTTTTAAAAAATGCTTTTTCATTTGTGAATGTATGCTTTGAGTTATGATCCTTGCCCTGAGGGATGGCAAATTGAGGAGTAGATGATTTTTATTAATGGGAAAATGCTTCTGTTTGTTCTTTCCAGCAAGCACAGCCCCAAAAGGCTTTTAATGGTCTGCTTATTTTTAGTGTGTCAAGATGGTCTGCTATACATAAGATACACACGTAACTGATTCTGAGTTGAGAAAATTATGTGAATAATATGAGCCAAAAATTCCTTGGCTTACCCTATCCAAAACAATCGAGGCCAAGACTTTGATTCAGATGATCTGAACAGTTCTTCTGCTCTTTACTTCGTATTGCTTATGTAGACCCAGTATTAAAAGGTTTCCATAGAGAGTATTGACAGATACTCTT
>RJWT010032268.1:0-14144 GCA_004365215.1 Cuniculus paca | reverse complement strand
TTGAATCTGTTTCATGCATTCTAAATCTCTCTTATATTGTTCATTCATGGTTTCCCTCATTTTCCTATGCTCCTCTATTTTTTTATCTGTGTCTTCTTTAGAGATGCTTAGTATTTCTTTTATTATGGTTTTCATTTCTTCTTTTACCTGGGATAGAATTTCTGTTCTAATTTCTCTTATAGCTTCATGAAGTTGTTTCCTCACTTCAGTTGACATCACTTCAGTCATTTCAGGTGTGCAATTCTTGATCTCCATGTTTTCCTTTCATGGACTTGCACTGCCCAGGCCGGACACCAGAGACCATCCTCTCCCTCCTTATCTTGGCATCTTCCTGACTTCCTCCACACACCTGGGTAGTGTGGTCCCAGGCACCCTGGCACTGGCCACAACCTCTCCAAAGCAAGAACGTTCAGCTCCTGTGGCCAGCACTGGTTACAGATATCTGATGGTGGGCACCTGCACCTCTGCACTGAGCTGGGCACTGACCCACTGGAAATCTGCTCAGGAGCAGACCTGGCTGGGGCCCACAAATCCAAGCTGGCCAGGAACCCACATGATGCCATCCGAAATGCACACAGGAGCGGAACTCAGTCCAAACAGCCCCTGTGGGTCTGCCCAAAACCTGGAGCTGCTTGATGACTGTTTGGTTTCTCTGGCCAGTGCTGGCTATGGGTATCTGATGGTGGGCACCTGTGCCCCAGCCCTAAGCAGGGCACCAGTCCACAGGGATCCCCAGCATTTGCACGGGAATGTAACTGGCCAGGGCCTGCAGATCCAAGCTGGCCAGGAATCTACACAATGTTGTCTGAAACCCACAAAGGAACTCGACCTCCGCACATCCACCCACAACCTGGCACTGTCTGCAGAAGTGGGTAGCAGTCTTGGCCCTGGGCATATCCTGCCTGACTCCAAAATATCCTGCCTGACTCCAAAATGGCACCTGACCAATCACTTTCTCCTGTAGGGGGATCGAGTCCCCTACACTCACCACCAGCAAGTGCAGATCTCCGTGTCCGCCACTCTCTTTCACCCCCGTGCCTCTCCGCAGGGACCTCTGGGGTTGACCTCGACCATGACCATGACTGCAACCACACTTCTCCAGGCTTAACAGCCCCTCTCGCAGGGTGAATCCAGCTCCAGCCTGAGGCACTGCCAGCCACCACCTTCTTCTTCCTTTAAATGCTTTTTATTCTCTTTGTGGGCTTCAATTCATATTTTAGATTCTTCCTGGGTCCAGGGGACCCACTTCCTTCCTTCTTGTCCTCTCCATGGTGTTGTATTCCAGCATCTGAACTGTTTTTCTCAGAGAGACTGTTTACTCTGCTGCTTACTGTTCCACCATCTTTGATGTTCCTCCTATCTCCTCTATTTTTTAAAAATTTGTGCCTACATTCGCTCATCAAGTCCTTCATTTTGATATCATCTCTTTTACCTGATAGATTATTTCTTACCTGATTTTCTCTATAGCTTCATTTATCTGTCTTTGTTTTTCTTCTCCTGCAGTCATTTCAAAATAATTCATGTGGATGGCTTCTGATTTCCTGTGTTTCATTGTCTCCTGGACTTGCCCTGTGTGGGCTAGAGTTCTGGGGCTGCATTCTGCTTTGGCATCTTGTCATTTTCTATCTTTTAAATTTTAATTTGTTTTCTTTGCTTATGCTTGCAAATTGTTTATGGTCAGTAGCTTTGTCACAAGTGTCAAGGTTTCCCTAAGAATTGTCTATTCCTCAGAGATATCTTCTAGCTGTAGCTGAATTTTGGTCTTTGTTTCTGTCCCAAGATCCTACCTTCCCAATTTTTTAGGGATGAGAGATTTCTATCTATTTGTCTCAGCATCCAGTCCTTTGGTACGGGACTGTGATGATTATGACCCCAGACAATCACAGTGTAGTTATGCACGGAAGAACAACCTATTACAACAGTAGTACAATTAGTAATAGCAATAGCACACAGCACAGCCTAAAAGCTGACAAACTGTGGTAACTATTAATTAGGTATCTTTAACCACAGGAACAAGATCTACAGTTATATAATGAAATCCAATATAAAGCAGGGATTTGTATGCTATGAATTTCCCTTTAGTAGAATGATTTTACTCTATTGGAGGGAGGAATTTAAGAGGGGTAGAGGAAAAATAGAGATAATTAAAGAGATATATAGTAGAAGCAAGGCTGAAGGAGATAGGATAATCACTCAAGCTTTGGAAACTGGTGGAGAGGATAAGAGAGAAAGAATGAAGGACAATCCAAAAGAATTTTGAAGCAAACCAGAGAGACTGGTTCATTCACATGAAAATATAAAAAAATCAAGAAAGATAGTTGAAGAGAAGAAAAGGGGAACAAAATAAAACAAACAATAAAAGTAAAAACATAAACAATGAAAAGGGTAAAGAAAAACAAACAAGCAAACAAACAAGCTATCAATCAAACAACCCCTCACCCAATAAAATTCCTCTGGTGCCCTTCGTCCTGTGGTAATTTTTAAGCCAGAACTCAAATCTGTGCTGGAGAAAGCTGCCAAGTGTGCTGTAGGATTAATGATGGGTATGAGGCTGATCTTGGCCTCTGGTTATGGGGATTAGGGCCAGAGTTTCAGCCAGCAAGCTTCTGTCTGTCCCTCTATGGCCTGCCCATGTCTCACCCTGTGTGCCTTCAGAAAGACACAGTCCAAGGGTGCTTCCAGAACTGTACAGTTCACCCCTCCTGGTTCTTGTACAGTCTCCTCTGTTCCACTCCTCTGTGCCTCTTTCCTCTCACACTGTGTTTCTCTCCTCGCACCCTGCAGGGAGCAGGGCAGAGGGGAGTGCTGATTTCCCACTTGTTGCCTTATTTGTGGCCTAAGGCTATTTAAAGTCTGAGTCTCTCTTTTACACTGCTGGGAGCAGGGTAGGACAGGTGGTGCTGTACCACTGCCACTGTGGTCTTTAACCTTCTTGTCACTAGAGATCTGGGTTAGCCCCTATAGTGCATGACCCCCCCCAAAAAATCTAGCAGCTCATTTGGAGGTGGCGGCGGGGAGCAGCTTACTGGTCACTTGCTCCTATGTATGCTGGTGAAATTTGTTACCAGACTGCAACATCCTCTGTGTGGAGGAAGTAAATGTGGGAAGGGGCCTCATATCTCAAATTTATCCTGTGTGGTCTGTATTTTCAGGTCATCAGTTTTTTCGGAACTTCCCAGAAAGGCAGTTCCTGTTCTGTTCACAGGCAGAGTTCCCTGTGGGCTGCTTCACCATTTTATAAAGTCCTATGCCTACGTTTTGTTTGATCTGCACATCTATTATTTCAGATTGATTTTAGCATCACGATATATGCCCCCTCTTCTTCCAATTACCTGTGTTTTTAAATGATTTTTTCTGAGTAACTCAAATATGACTCCTTCTCTGTTCCACCATGTTGAATCTCCTGAGATTCTCTATGTTTTATTTTACTTTTCTATTTATTGTCTGCATCCACTGACTAGACGATACTCCCTACAAGGACAAGGATTTTTTTGTGTGGCTTTTTTCATTAGTCTAACTCTAGAATATAGTTGAAGGTTCTGCACAGAATAATCACTCAATAAATATTCATTGAATTTTTTAATAGTGTGTGTTTAGACTGGAGTAAAGAGGCATTCTACCCTTAGGTGCATAGTGGTGGGCACTAAAAGAGGTGATTCTTGTTGGCAAGTCTGCTTTCATATTTAGAAAACACAGAAACCAAAGACGCTGAACCTAAGCCAAGTGGGCTGGCTGCTTGCTCTTCAGGTTCTCCCCTACTTTGTATTTTTTACATTATGTGCAAGGCAATGCACTTATTATATTACTTCAACTTCTCTCTGCTCTGGATACCTATTGTACATTAATTGCTTTTATTTTAGGATATTTGAAGGAAGCAGCTGTTATTTTATTATTATTAATTATTTTATCTCTTACCACATATCTTTACTGTGATAACAATACCTTGATTTTCCCTTGGGAAATTACTTCCTTTCAGGTTCAGACCACAACATTTGAGAATTGCCTCTGGGTTCCTGGAAGGAGTCCATGGACCAATCACAGCTAATGAGAATATTCTTCTGAAGGGCAATTTGGTTTAGGAATGGCTCCATAATACAAGATGGTCCTGTTACAGCAAGCAAATTCTGGAGTATTTGCTAACAAAGCAAGAGATACAGTTCCTCTTGCAATTGTAGCAAGGCCAATAGAAACCTGAGCTCTCAGAAGTTTTCATGTAGAGACTCAGAATGAAGCCAGTGCTGACTGCTACAGCTTGATTGTGGATGACAATATTGATTCTTTTGGATCCAGCTCTACCTGAAACTATCATCAGCTATTCAGTTGTGCAAGCCAATAATACTTTTTTGTCCCCTCAAGCTGAGTTGAGTAGGGTTATGCAACTTATTACTGAAAGAGTTCCAAACTAGCATTAAATAATTTTGCTATATGTAAAATTTATGCTACCTTCCCAGTCTCCCATGCTCATGTCTACCCCCAGCTCTTTTGCTTATATCTACTCCCAGCTGCCACAGAAGCTTTGTAGGATTCATGTTTGCATCTGCACTACCACTTCGTGTTCCAGAAATAGGTCTTTAATAAATAAGAATGAATGGTTTGGTAAGAAGAAATTTCCTGGTATGAATTGTTTTAAGTTCTATTTCTACTTGTAAATAGAGGCTTCTATTTAGTCCTATGAAACACAACTGTCTTTGTTCTGTAACTGCAGATACTTGCTGAAAAATACTCATTTAGTGCCACTTTTGAAAAATGAGTGTCTGAATATCTTCTGGAGTTAATACACTCAACAACAAAAACTTGATATGAATAAGGCACCTGTGACAGGGTTGTGGAATTTCTAGAATTCTATTTCCATTTTAAGGGAATGATAGGACTGTCTGAGGGTCCCCCAATTCCTTCCACTTCCACTGATCAAAACTCTCAGAGGTCTTTGTTTGCTCTGTGACCAGGCCAACTGCAGGTGTTTCCCATCATGTTCCAGCCCTGAGCCATCTTTATACAGACTCCATCCGCACCCCTTCCTGCAGTCATAAGCTGCAGCTGTTTGCACATTCCCCTAGTAAATACCATAAACATATCACCATGACTCTTCAGGCTTCTTCCTTTAGAATCCTAATGGCGGGCCCCATCTCAGAACTGTTTGGGGGCACTCCTTTGTGGAAATTCCTCTGCTGCAGCTTTTGGAGTGACTTCAGATGTGGACTTCTCTAGGAGTGAACAACTGATGTAGATAGTGGATTCTAAAGAGATGGATTGAGGAAAGAACCAGCCCAGAAGAACCCTGAATGGCCACTGGTACCAGGCTGGACTCTTGACTGCTTGCTCGGTGCTTGAAGTACAGAAATGTCCTGAAGAGTTCAGCTCCTGGTTAGCTTTATGGCTGTTAAGAAATTGTAAATGGCCAGCAAGGAAGCCTGGCACTCATGGATGGGCATCAGCCTCTGTGGTGATGAGATGCCTGGTTGCAGCCATAAGGTGTGCAAGAGAGAGGCATGGTCACACCTGGAAAGGGATGCGCTCAGCTGCCACTGATAGTTATGCATGCAGAGGGTAAAATGGAAGGAGGCTTAGCAATTCAGCTGGGGATACCTGGGCAGCAGCTGCAGCTCTGAGTCCCATCTGATGACAGTGAAGAAACAGAAGAAAAAATAAGAAAAAGAAAAAGAGGTGGTGCCGTGTGCCTTGCATTCTACCTCATCCAGATCTATGAGTGGTGGGCAGAGAGTCCTTGTGGGGAAGGTTGGCAGAGTATAGCTGCTTACATTCCTTGTGGGAATCTGGGTTCTCCTGGTCCTCAGCTGGGTGCTACTTTCCTTTCCAAGGAGAAGCAAGTAAGCCCCTACAACCATAGCCCTTGCTGTGACAGGACTGTGACAGGATAGTAAGGTTCCCATAATGTAGGGTCATTTGGATAACATCAGGAACCCTGTCAGAATAAGATTCATTAGTCCCCTGAAAGCAGTTTGGCTCTGGTGCATGCCAAGGCTGAATGTGCTCTAATATGTAGGGGTCCTCACACATTTTCTGGGCTTTTCATTTACACACACACATATGGAGGGTGGCCTAGCCTTGTGAGAAGAGGTCTACTGCTACAAATTGGGTCTACAACTCATGGTCTACACATGGGTCTACGTATCTGCAATCCCAGAGAAGATTTGGGGGATAGATACTTTCCTGGGAAGTATCTTTGAAACAACTATGACTTGTGGACAGTGAGAAAAGGGGAGGATGATAAAAGGGGGGCTGGGTAGCAACCAGTGGTGTTACCACATCTAAGATAATGTCACATGTCAAACAGTATTTTCTCCCAGGAGGGCACAGAGAGAGAACAGCTACTATCCTGTCATTGGAGAGAGTAGGGATTGTGTGTCCTGCACAAGCCCACACCATACCTTGGGATGACTGGTGCAGAAGTCTGATGGCACCTGGAGGATGATCATTGATTATTGGGGACTGAATAAGGTGGCTCTAGCAATATGTGCTGCTGTACCAAAAGAGGCTCAAATACTAGAAAGACTACTTGGTTGGATACATGGCATTCTTCCATGAATTATCAAATGCTTCTTTAGTATACCTTTAGGTCAGAAATCCTGGGACTTGGCTTTACCTGCAGGGTCAACCATGGACCCTTAGGGTACTTCTGCTATTACATCGTTTCACTACTTGCTATGGTTCGGTGGCCAGAGACCTGGCCATCTTGGGTGACATACACACTAGGTGGACAATATGTTGCTAACTTCCACATATTTGAGTCTTTTGCTGAAGGCAAAAGGTTCTAGAATGCCCAAACACCAGATGATTGGCTACCAGCCTGCAGAAAGTCCAGAAGCAGCAGGTACCATGAAATTACAAGATATGATCTGGTCAGGAAAAACTCAGGTTTTGCTCATAGCCATGATTGACAAGATACAAGTGTACCAAGGCCTCAGATGATTAAAAATTGAAAACCTTTGTAGGTCTTCTAGGGTATTGGTGGATTTCCATTCCATCTTGGCCCAATGTCTCAAGTCATGACACACTGTATCTGTTGGGAAGATGGTTTCTTGCAGTTTGCCAAGCCTTCTTGTAAACAGAGACTCTAAATGCAGATATACTAGTGTAAATGAAAACAGACTGCACTATTAAAAAGGTGAGTCAATGGCCTGTTTGGCAATTCCTTATCAGCTATAGCACAAAATACTACTCGGCTTAAATGGCATGCATATTATCAGGAAAAGGCATCTTTCACTTATCCCTCTTCTATAAAATTATAGGTCCTACTGGTACATGTACTGTAACTATAGATTTAAAGTTAGCTCCAACACTAACCCTAGAGAAACCCTATCAAATAAAGGAAGGTTATGGGATCCACCCGAGGATTCTTGGTATACAGATGGCTCTACTATTGTTCCACTATCCAGATGGACTGCTGTGACTACTCAATCAGCCACCCAAATCATATGGGTGAATTGGGCATAGCAGCCAATGTACAGATCCATGAGCAATCTGGTTAGTAATTAGGAAGCTACGCCCAGTAACTCTGCACTGATTGGTGGAAAATTATGAGAGGGTTGACACTGGATAATTCAATGGGAGCAGAATCAATGCAATATAAATGGAAAGTCATTTTAGGGGCCGAACTATGGGTAGAGATTTGAGGCCAATTACAATAACCAGGGCTAAAATCACAAGTGTTCTACAGAGCAGCTTGCCAATAACCACCGCACAGTGGGAATATAGAAGCAGATACCATGGCCTGAGCCCAGCCAGTGATCTTAGGAGAAGCAGCTACAGCATGTTGGATACATCAGAAATAAGGTCATAGGGAACAGGCTTAGAAATAGAAAAGGCAATACAGAATTTCCCTATTTTCAGGCTCCTACTCAGGAAGAGCCATAGGCACCAGAAACATAAAAAAAGAAAAACCATTAGCCCATAGAAATAGATTATATTGGCCTACTTCCTAAGGGTGAGGGATACTGGTAGGCAGTCACAGGGAGACACTGCAAGTGGATTTTGCAAGCCTTCCCCTGGTGAAAAGCAAGACCAACCTTGACTACATAGAGTCTGTAAAGCTTGTGACTGATGTATGGTACCCAAAGAACCGTTACCCATGATCAAGCAAGACATTTTCCAGGCTCCCAAATATAGGATTGGGCCAAAAGGGAAGACATTACATGGCTATTCCATCTTCCTTTTAACTCACAGGGAACAGAATTTAAATAGAAGAAAAATGAACAGATAAAGTTCTTGATGGAACTTCATTCATTGAGGAATGAGGATATGATTTTAATGGAAGCCGTATGTTCTTCTCTAGGGGAGGAAAATCGGCTGACCAGAGCAAGCCAGGAAGGCATGAAGAAGTTAGATACTGCCTTAATCACAAACTCATTTCTACACGAAATGCCATGATTCTTCATTCTCCCTATCCCACGGTGCTTGGGCAGGGGAATCCTGCTGTGGTGTATACTAGGGTGGAAGGTATCACTGCCTGGACTGGTATCCTTCTTCTTTTGAGGCAAGAGGCCACCATCTCCCTGGAAGTGACCACTTTTGTTTTTGATGAAGGGTTCAGGGAGATGTATTGGTGATACCAGGCAGTACCCTCATACTCAGGGACACTGCAGTGGGACTAACACAATAGATTGCGCTCAGCACCATTATTGTCGAGCCTGCAACTCTTCTCACTCTGAGATGAGAAGTCTAACCCTCTTGAGAAGATTTCCAGAGTCCCCATGAATACTGAAAAAAAGAGAACTCTAGTACCAGTTTTATAAACCGAAAGGGCAGGTGGTCCTTGTGTGTTCCTAATAAATTTTCATGTTTCCACCGTTAGCTTGAGCTCTCGTCTCCTTTACTCTTATATCATCCTTCCTACTGATTAGACCTTTACTGTTATATTATCCTTCCTACTGTTCATACATCCTCAAAGAATGTTTTCCTGGCTTGGACCCATCGTGTAGCCCATCTGCGAAGCTGATCTAATGCTAGGTATTTGGTTTTATGCCTTTGAGTAGCTAAGGAGGAACTCCATTTGGACTGAGTCCCTACTGAGTGACAGCTGGATCTTCATGCAAAAATGTATAACTGAAAAATACATGCAAATCATTGCCTTAAATACCTTCAACATCATACATACAAGTGTGAATGATTGGCATGTCACATCGAGCAACCCTTGACACACTATAAGATTTTCTCTAATCATGTCCTGCAGGCAGGTAATCACCAAAGCTAAAATGAGCCACATCCTGGTAACAAGGGCAGTGCAGAAAAATGTAGGACGGCCTTGCGTGGCCCACCTGTATAACAGAGATGCCCCGATACTAAGTTCTGACCCTGCTTCACCCAGGATGGAGCACCCTTGGCTTCCTGTGAGTGCTCTGCAGAATCTCTGAAACCATCCCTTTGTCTCTCAGTAAGACCAACTGAAGTAGTTCTTAGAGTAGGTCTGGTTTTTCTGAGTGAGATTGTTTATTGATGAAATTTTGGCCTCCATAAGTCTTGTAATATTGTGTAGAGAGTGGAAGTTTCTCAAAAACTTGTCTCCACAGTGTTGCACAATGTGGAGATGACTTGGAGGACTTGACCGTTGGGACAGCCTCAATGAGGGAGGTGGTCCTTTCTATTGGGAATTCTTGACACACTGACATTTGCTCAAGGAGGCACCTGGGTCCTTTTACACATGGGATATTGTGTATCTATCCCAGACCTCCCCTGAAAAAGAAGCTGAAGTTAGTCCATGCTTCTTTCATTTACAAAAGCAATTATAGCTAATCAACCATATGGGAAATGACTCCTGCTTGTCTAAAAGAAAACTATGGTTTTCAGGATGGGGTCTTCATGAAAAGCTTAGATAGTAGACCTTTTATGAGCTATTATTTCAAGTCTTATAAAGTGCACTTGGATTTACTGTTGGCTTGGATTTTGTTTGCAGGGTTTCATAAAGTTAGCAGAAAGGACTTTCTTTGTTGGGGATCCCAGTGGGAGGTAGTAAGTTGGGGGTGGATTATAGGGTCCCTCAGCTTTCCCTGCTTTCTTTCTGTGTCCTAACTTAAAAGTACAGAGCAACTTGCCTGCCCTGGAACTGATGCTATTTCTGGTTTT
The DNA here is from genome assembly GCA_004365215.1 of Cuniculus paca. Lineage (NCBI taxonomy): Eukaryota > Metazoa > Chordata > Mammalia > Rodentia > Cuniculidae > Cuniculus > Cuniculus paca. Next base: position 4,064 of record RJWT010032268.1, on the reverse strand, counting down.
CTCAACAAACATGAGTCCAAGCTTGGACCTTACATATTTCAAGGTGCTAATAAAGGTATTCAGGCTATTGTCCAAAATACTGAAAGAAATTGCCCTTGGCCCTGATCTAAAATTTTTAAACACCCATGTAAATTGTATACCCCATTCCTCTTGTGAATATGTCTAGGGAAAGTTTCCCTTTTTTCTCACTGTCCATGTTAACATGTAACACCCTGTAAATTTCTTTGGCAAATGCTTTGACTTGGTCATTGTGCCATTTAATGCTTCATTTATCGAAATCCTAACTAGTCCCACATCAGGATGATGTGGAGCCCTTTGTGAAAATTTCCCTACTATTGCTTTCAAGGTGACTCTGGTTGGGTTCAGTGGGTGAAACACTGTGTGAGGTTGATTACAGCCAGTTGGGGAAAGTGGTTGTACATTTAGTTGGTTGGAGTATGGTTTTGCTTTCTCCTGTTGCCCAGAGATAATCCAGGGAAACAATTGTGGATAAGATTTTGCAGTTATCTGCTAATTATCTGCATATATTAATTTTGAGTTAATGACCATTGCTTTTTACTTTCTGTAATTTCCTCATATTGAGAATGCTCTAATGGTTTCCAGATCTTTCCTTCATATTTTTTGTGAACTTAGTTATCATAAATGATTTTGAATTGTCACTCAAATGCAGCTATTTTATATTGTTTTGCATATTTAAATGGAATTTTAGATATCTTTCTTATTCAAAGACACGATTTATTCTTCAGACTCTATTAAACTTTTGTTTTAATGTTAAATTAATGTTAACTTAATCTTAAGATATTATGAAAAGGCCCTAAGCATGTGGTAGCTTTTTTGGTGATAAACTCCTACTAAAGCTGTTCATTTTCTCTTAGAAGTCCTTTGTTCAAATAAATTTGCAGATTTTTCTAATGGGCAGGGGCTGTTTTGCTTCCACATATTCTGTTTCCTTGATTTGAAAATGTTTGATGTTGATGGAACAGGCTTTATAAAAGTCCTAAGTGATTTATTTATTCTAAGTTTTAATAAAACAGTCAAACCATTGCTTGACTTTTTCTGCTGAAGGTATGGAGAGAGTACAGGAAGCTGGGAATCTTGTGGGACGATAAAGCACTTTTGTGTTCTAAGACGCACCTGTCCTTCTCACAGCCCTATTAGTCGAACAGCAAGGAAGGGGACTGCCAGTCCTTTCCCCAGGCTTAAAAGTGACAGGAAGAATGATTGACAGACCGGACTAGGGTTACTGTCCAACAGCTGCAGGGCCTGCTGTAATTGTCAGTGAGTCCAGAAGTCACTTAGTGTTGGGGGTGAACGGCTGCTCCTGACTTTGCATCTTCCTGGGCTTCTGATTCTTCATGAGAGCCACTGATTTGAATTTTTGTATATGGCCACCTTATTTGAAAAACAACCGGAGAAGGTATTTTCTTGCACTTTGGGGTGCAAGTCTGGCCCTTCAGGAGCCCTGCCCATCTTTCTTCTGCTCCCTTATGACCTCACTTCCACTAGCCTGCTGGGTGGTACTTGCCAGTCACTCAGCTTTTGTCTCTTAAGTTGGTTCTCCAAAAAAAACACTTCAATCCCTGCAAGTAATCGAGGGATAATTATAACTATCACGGTGCCACCTCCAAGGACTGGGGTGAAAATTAATGAAGTGCTTCTCACATGCTCTCAAGTACCTTCAGAAGAACTTGCTACTTTCTCACAGAATGCTATTCATCCTCTACCAGGTGGAAATTAAGAACTAATAGGGCAATGTGCCTCAAAGAGTGGCAGGCCAACCATCTGCATCAGGATCACCTTGGCGCAGAAATGGGGTCTTGTTAAAACGTACATTCCAAATTCTGCTCCACTCTACACAATCCAATCCTGGGACATTGAGGCTTGGGATATTTTGCATTTTTAATAAACACACCTCCACTTCCCAGGTGATGCTTTGATTGATCATTGAAGCTTGAAAAGGACATCTGAGTTTTCGGAGAACCTCAGTGGTGTGGTGGTGAGCAACACGTTAGGCAAAAAAGGAGGGGGATGTTAAAGTAATGAAAAGAGATTTTATTCAGTAACTGCGGACAGTAGGAGTGAAATATGGGCTCTATTCTATTTGTTCAGAGGTGAGTTCAGTGTTTTAAAGGGAGAATGAGGAAGAGAGGGGAGAGGACTTCAGGAAGGTTGGAGAACCAAGGACTGGTGAGTAAGAGCAGTTAGGCCAGCTGTGTCTGCTAATCGGCAGGCATATACCTTAGACTTCTGTCACCTCAGAGACTGGGGAATGGAAGACTTATCCTTTCTGATGATTTCATTGCAAAGGAGTGACTTTCAGGCCTTTGAGAGATGCTTCTGAGTTGTAAGAGGTCTGTCTTTAATTATATGTCCCTTCTTATTAAATTCTATAAAAAAGGAAGGTCAGGGCCCTATACCAGGTATTGGGTAGAACAAAAAGCAAACTTTTCTGATAACTCGGCTTTCTCAGGCAGGCATTTTAATGGGACATGAAAGTAGACTAGTGTCATCCTAGAGATATAGTCTTGTCCTGTTAGAAGCTACACTGGAGTTGAGTCAAGTCTCAGTTCAGGGATTTAGACAGAGTAGTTATGTGCCAACTGTTCTGCAGTCCCCAGGGTCATATAATTCATTTTATTTGAGCTTATGAAAGTGGCTTATTAAGGCTTTGGAATTATTTAACACAGGAAACAAGAGTAATTCTGGAGATTCTGGTTGATGATGAAAAGTGGTATAGACAGCTATGGAGACTGAGAGAACTGGGTTCACACTCAGGGTTGAGGCCAGAAAAAAATTTGCTTTAACTCCCAGAGCCTTAGTTTCCCCTCTATGCAACTGGAACAAAAGACCAGGGCACATCTCTCCCAGAAAAGCTTGATGTGATTAGGATACTTATAAATATGTCCAGAGAAATGGGTTTGGTTCCTGCGACCTGGATCTGCCTAGAATCAAAGAAGAATCAAATATGTTTTGAGAGACTTCTGTGGTCCGAAGAATCACCAGCCTAGAATAAAAATTGCCAGAGGGGTTTGATACTTAAAGCAACCCTTAAACCTTATCTTAGCCCATTTTCTGTTGCTGGAACAGAACACCTTGGACTGGGTAACTTACAAACAATTGCAGTTCATTTTTTTCAAGGTTCTGGAGGCTGCAAAATCCTAGGGTATGATGCTAGCATTTGACAAGGACCTTTATACTCTTCATTACAAGGTGGGAGGGCATGTTGTAAAAGACAGAGAGATGAGTTTAGAATTTACCACTAACACATTTCTATGATAATGGCCTTAGCCTATGCATGAGTGTGGAACTCTCAAGGCGAAAACACCTCTCCTCTTAAAGATTCCACCTCCCAATTCCGTGACAAGAGCAATTGAATTTCAACGTGCATCTGTCTTGGAGGAGACAAACTTTCAAGCACTCAGCCTAGTCTAGTCCAGAGACTGAGAAAAACCATTCTCCTCTTGTAGAGTGTATTCTCTGTTGCCCTCTTTTAGAGGTGCCAAGAAGAATCATGGCATAGAAAGGTCCTCCCATGCCAGACATTAAGATCACTGAACATGAGGTCCCAGGAGTGCTCTAGAGTCATGTCCACATCCAAGTGACTGGTCGCATTCTCCTGCCTCCAGCAGTGTGTTACTGTGGCTTTCCTAGCTCTGCTCCAGTATTGCACTGTATGGAAGGCGATGACTGGTTTCAATGCACGCTTCAGAGACAGTCCTGATACATGGTAGGCCATCTGCCCTGGATAAAGTTGGTATGCTTTGCATATGAAAGGAGGGCAAACAGTATGTGTGGGCAAAGGAGAGAGTTAGATTAGAGGTTTACATTATTGTTCACAAATGTTTGCTGCCCTCCAGCACCGGGGCAGTATTCTGTACTCCAAGGACACAAGTGAATGACTTGAGGTATTTCAGACCAGAAGCTTTAAGCATGGACACATGGCTCTCCACAGTTCTTATCCCTCTGCCAGCATTCTGGCAAAGTTCCCCACAGAGCTCGGCCTGCAGCCCGAGCCAGAGAGAGAGAGAGATAGGATGTGGAATCATAGCCAGCATCTGCAGACC
>RJWT010032267.1:0-14170 GCA_004365215.1 Cuniculus paca | reverse complement strand
AAAAACTGGAGAAGCTAACCAAAACAGTTCAAATTTTGAAAGACAAATTCAACAAGGATATGGAATTCTTTAAAAGATGCCAGATGAAAATACCTGCAATAAAAACCAGTATAGAATTCATACATTCTAGAAATGACCAATGTAAGAGAGAATACCTGATATTGAGGGTCAATTAGTGGATTGTGATAAAAGAGCTCAAAGAAGCTTAAAAGAAAATAAAAGAACAAGAGAAGGCTTTCCAGCAGCTACTAGATGGCAACAGATAATTAAACTAAGAGAAAAAAAAAGCTAGAATACTGCACAGATGAAATCACCAACACAGAGAAATTATTGAAGAAAAATTCCCGAATATTAAAAAAAATTTAAAGTACAAATTAACAATGTTTATGGAACACCAGACAGCTGTAATGAAAGAAGTTCACCTAGACAGAGTCTCATTAAATTTACAGATATCTAGAAAAAATAATTTTAAAGACAGCCAGAGGAGAACAAAAAGTCATATATAAAGGAAACCAATTAAAATCACAACAGACTTCTCAGCAGAAATCCTAAAGGCCAGAAGAGCTTGGAATAAAGTATTTCAAACTCTAAGAGCAAACAACTTCCAACCCAGTTTAATTATCTGGAAAAGCTATCCCTCAACATAGATGGAGAAATAAGGTATTTCCAGGGAAAAGACCAGCGCAGAAGATAGTGCTAAACCAATTCTAGAGAAAATACTCAAGAATATTCTCAACAATTGGACATACCTAAAAACACAGAGAAAACTAGTGAAGACAGTGAATAAACAACAACAGAAAACATTAGGAAAAGTTAAACAAATGGTACACCAACAGATGAAGAAGACAAGAATAGCGAATAACCAACACGTCTCAGTAGTATCTCTCAAATAAAATAGACAAGCTCATAGCAAGACTCACTAAGAGAAAAAGAGAAAAGAGTGACATAAATGAAATTAGAAATCACCAAGGTGAAGTCACAGCAGACACCATCACAATCCAGAAGATACTTAGTAACTACTTTGAAAAATTATACAAAAATGTAGCAAATTTCAAATAAATGGACAGATTCCTAGACAGATACAAACTACCAAAACTAACCAAAGAAGACATAAATACACTTAACAACCCAATCAAAAGCAAAGAAATTGACTCAGTAATAAAGAATCTACCAACTAAAAAAAGCCCCGGACCTGATGGATTCATGGCTGATTCAACAAAACGTGTAAGGGTCCTATATCACCAATAGTCTTCAAGCTGTTCAAAGAAATTGAAAGAGATAAGAGTGCTCCCAAACTCATTTATGGAGCCACTCTGATCCCAAAACCTGATAAAGACTGAACTTAGAACTATTGGCCAGTCTCTTTAATGAACATAAATGCAAAATCATCAACAAGATATTAGCAAATATCATTCAGTGCATTATCAAAAAGCTGGTTTCATCCAGAGATACAAATGATTCAACATATGTAAATCTACAAATGTAATACATCACATAAAGAGAAACAAGGTAAAAATCCACATGATCGTATCAATACACATGGAAAAGGCTTTTGACAAAATCCAACACCTCTTCATGATAAAACCTTTGAAGAAAACAAGTACAGGACAATACCTGAATATGACAAAGGCTATCTATGATAAACCACCATCATACTAAGTGAGGAAAAACTAAAAGCATTTCCCCTAAAATCAGGAACAAAACAAGGGTGTCCACTATCACCTCTGTTGTTCAACATAGTACTTGATACATTAGCCAGAGCAATTAGGCAAGAGGAAGAAATTAAAGAGGTATACATAGGAAAGGAAGAACTCATATTATCACTTTTTGTAGATGACATGATACTGTACATGGAAGACTCAAATAACTCCACCAAAAACCCCTTAGAATTAATACTCAACTTCAGCAAAGTAGCAGGGTATAGGATCAACACACAAAAATCATTAGCATTTCTGTATATCAACAAGGAATGAGATGAGAAGGCAATCATGAAAACAATACCATTCACAGTCGCTTCGAGAAAAATGGAACACTTAGGAATTAACCTAACCAAAGAAATGAAAGACCACTACGAAGAAAACTTCAGTACCCTGAATGCATTTAAAAACAAGTAAGTTTATCTTTTATGACAAAACTATAAAAGAATATAAGAATTGACTCCAGTTTATCATATCCCAGAAAAGCTTAAAAATCGGTTGATATTTATTTATGGACTGATGCAGATACCCACCTAATGTCATGTGTTTCAGGTTTAGCCATGAGTTCTCGAATTGTGTATGAGTAACTTTATCTGCAAGTCATTTCCCTCGAAGACAAATTTCAGAAATGCTGATGTCCATAGAAAATTTGAATCTGGGAAATATTTTGAATTTTAAAAGCTTCAATATTTATATAAAGTTATAAAAAAGCTTTGAAAAGAATTTTTGAGATTGTTTTACATTGATAGCAACTATTACCAAAATATTTCTAAATATATATAATCCAGCCGTGTCCATTTTTCTAAAATATATTCAGTGAGCAACCTTATAAGGCTCCAAAGTTCAGGTATTACAAGAAGCCAAATTTAGCAACCTTGATTCACTTTGCTGATTTTTAGCCAAGGAAAGATAAGGAACTACATCAAGCCAATATTCAGAAAACTTTGTTTAAATATTTTGTTTAAAACAGTTGGTTTTGTGAAGCATACCAGCTTTATCAGAAGATCTGTCTTGAAAAATACATTTATGGAGTTGGAAGCACGTTGCTGTCCTTGCTTTTAAAAGAATAATATTTATGTAGTATGTGCTATACATATATTATATGATTCACTAGACACAAAGTGGGCAATCAAATACTTGCTGATCATTTAATTTATTTAAGAAGACCAGAAATATATTTAGGGGGATAAATTACTCCCGTTTTAAGGGAATGGAAAGTTGCTACTTCTGTGTTTAATGTTAAAAAATTCACATCAGAATTCCAAGATATTTTACATTTATGCTGATAAATTTATCCTGTTTGGGTCATGATAATTCCCTCTGATGAATTCCAAGTCAGTTATTTTTTTTTAATGTAACTATCATTTCTATTCGATGTAAACTAGTTGCACATTTAATTGAGGAAAGTTGCATGAGATGGATCATTGTTTCACCTTTCTTTCAAAGATGACAAAAGGGAAATTCAGGCCAGGGAGTCACGGGTTGGTTTCTCTGTACAGACTCAAGCAGGCAGCGCCTTAGGGCCGTGGCCACAGGGCTGAGGAGTCCCACAGACAGAGTTCGAGTAAGTGCACAGAGAAACTGGCCTGGGCCGGGCTGCTAGTCTCTTCTTCTTCCAATTGGAAAATTCTACATGCATCAGAAACCTATGCTGGGAACTAAACGAGACAAAATCAGGCAGTAGACAAAAGCCAGCTCCCATCTTTCAGTTGCACACAAGTCACTGAGTCAGGGAGATTTGTGCGGACTCAACCTTTGTTCTGAAATGAGGGGCACTGCTCAGATTCAGCTCCATCTATACTTTTCTTCTCATTTTTTTGCTCTTTTCTTTGAATAAAGATGGTTACAGTATCAATTTCAAATGGGGAGTGGATACTGTGTTCTCCCCACCACAAGGGCAACTCTGTGAGGTGATGCTGTGTTAGTCAGCATGTAGTTAGCAATTTCAGGTGTACAGGAAAACGTCACGTTGTGCAAGATAAAGACATGGAAGTGTGACTTTCAATTTAAAATGAAATAATAAATGGAGGAAGAAATTAACAGTAAACATACTTTCTGTATACATATATGTAGTTAGGATGTACTATTTGGTACTAAACACATATTTAAACAATGAACGGAATGCTAATTTCTCTTAACTGTAGAAGTTGGTGTCCACCTGCTCCACTTCTCCACACAGATGCCTATGGGACAGGCCTTCGTGGTTTAGACCTGGATCTCCCTAAAAGCCTCATGTGTTTGGAAGGTGACTGGCTCGTGGGGGGCTTGCTGGCTTTCCTCCGCCCTGTCCTTCCACTGTGCCCTTTCTGTCTTGGAACCTGCTGACCACGACTGAAAAGTCTGAAATCAGAACCAAAGTAAATCTCTCCCCTTTCAGCTGTGGGTGCCAGGTGTTTCAGCAACGAAGACAGTGACTAAGACAAGCTAAATCTGAATCTTCCAACATAATTTCTTCAACACCCATCTCAATAAAGACATCATCGTCTATGTATTTGCTGAAGCTAAAATCTAGGAATCATTCTTTTCCTTTATCTTTTCTTAGCCTCAATATCCCAACAAGAATCCTCAAATTTCTTCAAAATGCAGTCTGAACCTGTCTACATTGCCTCAGCTCCCTTGACAATTCGATCGCTCCCTAAGATTCATTATCTTTTCTTCTGAGTTTTGTCACCGTGGTATTGTCATCTCATCACCATTTGGTCATCATTTCTTCCTACTTTTCCAAAGACACTTACCAGATCTCCTTCCTGTGGACCCTTCTCTATAGGAAAGTCTGACTGAGACTTTGAAAGTGTGCATCTTCACACTCTTCTCCTCCTGTGTCATCTGCACCCTGTGGTAAGGCCCTATGTGGAAGTAAAACCCAAATATTTACATTCATGGAACCCTACCAGACCCACCCCATCGACCTGATCTCAACTCAGATCACTGGAACACTGGTCATCTGCATGTTTCTCAGCCAGGTCACAGGGCCTTGGAAATTCAGGCTTTGCAAGGTACCTTGCTCTACCTCAGGTGCTCCTTTCCTGGCCTTAGTCTTGATCTTGTTTCCCTCTTGCCTTAGACACTGCCTCCTTTGTAGAGCTTTGTTTGGTCCGCAAGGGAAAAGAAACTACCCTCAGACTGTTGGTCTCATCTTCAGTTGTGCATGGTCCACTTAGCATTTGTTTTCTTGGTAATCTGTGGTCTATTCTTCATCTGCTTTCCCAACAGTACAAGCTTCATGCACAATAGTAAATAATGTATCAATGCATATCGAATGAGTGCAAGAAGAAATGATTGAGCTGTAAATCCTTCAAAGCTAAGAATTTTGCACCTGTTTGAATAACGGGCTGTGGATGACTATTTTTGATGGAGCTTGAGTGTTCCACTTCTTTATTCTCTGGGAATGAATTTCAGTGAGGTGCAGATTTCTTGCATTGTGTAACAACAGGTGGGTAGCTATGAACTCAGGCATTCCTTGTATAATTAGGAATAAAACAAAGACAAAAAGATGAGTATTTTATAGTAATGTAACATGGTTTTATGGTAAGTGAGATATGCACGTATCTGCAGTGATCTGGATATCATGAATCATTTCACTGTGCTCTAAAGGAAATCCAACAGCTTCCAGGTACTACCTAAGACTAATTATGAAACACGGAGGAAACTACGCGTGTTTGCTGGCAAACAGTCACTGAGGTTTAGAACTGGAATGGAAAATAGAGGTCTTTGAGGTTCATGATTTGTTTCTTATATCAAGAAATTAAAAGTGGAAAATGTTACTGGCTCGTCGAGCTTCTTACACATTTAGTGAGCTCCTGCCAATCCTGATAGTCACACTTCTGAAAAGCTGCAGTTCTCATCTTGACTAGAAAAATAAACAGTTCAGTGAAGGAGAGAGAGCTGGACAAATGTAACAAAAGTGTTCACAACAGTTTACACTGTCTGAAGTGTCTGAAGGGTAATCAGACTGTTGGTGCAAAAGCGTTGCCCACAGGTCCCCGTGTCTTAGGCAGTGCCCCACCCCGGCTTGGGCACACACTGAATCCCATCGCCTGGGCGGACTCAGGGCAAGCAAGAGCTGGACTGGCTGTTGAAGTTGGCAAAGCAGGTCTGACCGACTCGACAGCAGTTACCTTTGGATTTCTACATGCATTGGGTGTTTGCTTTCTCTTGATCTGAACAAATTACATATGCGAAATACTGACACATGTATAGAAATGAATATACGAAGTACTGACATAAATGATCAATATATTGTTTTTGTATGGCTGATCTGCCATACACAGGAGGGCACCCTCTCTCTCTTTCTCTCTCTTTCTTTCTCTTCCTCCTTCTCTCTCTCTCCTTCCTTCTCTGCCTCTCCAGTATTGGCGATTGAACCCAGAGCACTCATACTGAGCTGCATCCCCAGCTCTTTTTTCATTTTTTATTTTAAGACAGGGGTCTCATTAAGTTGATCAGTTGCTCAGGGTAGGCTCAAACTTATGATCCTCCTGCCTCAGCCTCTCAGAGTACTGGCATGGGTGATCATGGTCTTCTCTTTTGAGTTCAAAAATATACTTAAAAAGTCAAAGAAGTGAAAATTGCCATTGTATTGCACAGGTAAGAGGACCAGAGAAAACAACTGTTAAAAGAACACATATCTTAGCATCATGGCAAAAGGTATGAAACTGAGCAAGACTTCTACTGAAAAAAAAAGATGCTTTGTGGATGAGTAGGTCATGACACATCATTCTAAGAAATCGCAGTTCAGGCTGCTCCATAAATTGTGCCCTTGCATTCCGCCCATCAAATGCTTACAGGGAGCACTGGATTCTCAGTTTGGAGGAGAGGAACTTGGTCCTAATTCCTCTCCTCCCTTGATGATGTTTGGTGCAATGAAAGACTGGACTGAAAGATTTGCTGAGATGTCTATTAGTGTAGTGTTCATTAGCTTTAGCAGAACTTTCTTGGTGCTTAGGTGAAATAAAGCAGTTCTGCAGCTGTTCGCTATGTAAGGTAACTTGAGAAGATTGGAAAGAATGCAGAGGAACATAAGGAAATCACAAGGCACCTAGGAGATCTTTGAAGAGCACCGTCAGGAAGCGGAGCTGGACTATTGCAAAGATAAAGCCCCAGCTTGCACTCAAGGGCACTGAGGACCGAGTGCTGAATTGCTGCCCACTCACGCCTGCTGGTTTGCAGCTGCCCGGCTCTGGGTGCTGGCATGGTCCGCGGGCTCTGCCGATGTTTCCGCCGCAGCAGCGGTCAGTGCTTGGAGTGCGGGAATTGCTTAAATATGGAGAACTGGGCAACTACAGGCTGCCCATGACTTCGTAAAACCTATCTAATTACGAAACTCTGTCAGAACTTTTAGCTGTGCGTTGTAAATTGCTAAAGTAGATTTAAGATACTCATTCTTTTGTGGTCTGAATGAAAATGATTCAGGGCTTTGTCTCCTATACAGTCTAATCTTGTTGTCTTGTGGAATTGCTTACCTTGTAAATTTGAAATTTGCAGTGTGGTGAGAATTCTGAGCATCTCCCAGCAAAGGATTCTTGATGCCATCAAGCAAGGTGATGCTCAGGCTCTGGTGTCACCCTATATGCAGGCTGTGCAGGGCCACGTCTCCTGGCCTCCTGTGGAATGACTGACATTGGCAGCGCTGCCCGCTGCCCGGTGCTCTGCGTCCAGGATGACGCTGGTGCTTCTTGGTGAGAGGCCTGGGCTGGTCAGTGTGCTCCGGAGCAGCAGGGCTGCTGGCTTGGTCAGAGACTGTGAAGTGATGACGGAGTATGTTTTGGTCACTTTTCTTTGTTGCTGAGACAAACACCTGACACCCAAAGTGAAGCAAGGAAAGGTTTATTTAGCTCACAGTTTCTCGAGATTTCAGTCCATAAATCAGCTGGCTCCAAGGCATGGCACAGGGGCAACACTTCCAGGTAGCAGCCAGAGCAAAAAAAGAGAAAAGGCAAGCCTCTTCTCTACCCTTAAGTTGTACACAGGCCACTGCCCCCCCCCACCTTCAGGGTGGGTGTAACACTCATAAAATGTCCTTGCCCTCCTTTGCACAGGATGAGGATATTTACAAAGGAAGAACCCTGGCTCCCTGCTGAGCCTCTCAGTTAAACTACTAAACTGCTCAAGTTGACACAATGTATTAACCATAACATCCACCCCTTGTCAACTTGGCAACAAGACATATTTCTTTAAATCAGCCTCCAGATACCAAGACATGCTAATTCTTACCATTTTGCAACTTGAACATTATAACAAACTTTAACAATCCTTAAGAACCAGCAGTAAGCCATCAACATTACACTACATCAGAAACACAACATTTTGTCCTTGGCCCCACAAAGACTCATGCACATCCCTTTATGCAAAAGGCATTTAGTCCATCTGCAAGAGCTGCCAAAGTCCTAACAGTTTCAGGATTGAAACAGTTTCAGCATTGCTGAAAAGTCCAAGTCCCAAATCTCTGAAATGTAAGGCAAATCTTAGCTGCAAGTCTCTGTACAAATGAAAACAAAGTTAAACACTTCCAACTTGCAAGGGCACAAGACAAACACTTTCATTCCAAAAGTCACAAACAGGAGGGTACAAAGCATTGGGAGCAAAACAAGTCCAAAATCCAGCAGGGTAAATGTTAAATCCTATAGTTGCTTGTCCAGCATCTGAAGCAATCTGTGGCAAATTGTGAGCTCCAAAGGGCTTGTGTGGTTCCACCCCTATGGCACTTCTAGTGGTCACCAATCTCATGGCATCTCTCTTATGCTGGCTGTACTCCCCCATTGCAGGTTTCCTTAGATGATTCATGTTCCTGGCTTTTCCAAACTTCTGGGGCCTCCACTGCATCTTTGGCTTCACTCTCACAGCTTCACACACTGCCCTCTCAGGGGCGCACTGCCTGGCCTCCCAGGCCTTCTGAAAGCAGGGTGGAAGCCTTCTTCTGAGCTTGTGTACTCTGATGCACCTAAAACCAGCACCATGTGGATGATGCCGAGGTCTGCTGCCAGTTGGAGCAGTAGCCAGGCTTTCCTCTCTCTTGGCTGTAGGGGTCCTGTGCCTGGATCTCTGGGCACTCTGAACCTGCCTATGAGGAACAGATTCTCTATGCCGCTGCCATTCTGGAACCTCCTGGGGCCTCTGCCACCATTCTGGAACATGGTGCTCTGAGGCTTTCTCCTCAAAGCAAAGTCTTCTACTTTTGCAGATTGGAAGCTGCAAAGGCTTGAGACTTACTGCTTTTTGCACTGCCTTCAGGTCATCTTTTGTATTTCTCTGTTCCTCAGCAATCAGGGTCTCAGCTTTATCTTTACAGTCCATGGCTTTATTGGAGCATCCTTTCTGGCCAAACTCATGTTTCAAATCACCCTGCTGGGCTCTGTGCTCTTGATTTGAGATATAAATCTGGCTAAAAGCCCCCAACAATAGCCATGCCATGGCCTCAACATTCAACTGCTTTGATATTTCTTTTGCCAGATTAATCAGTCCACCACCCTTAACTTTAGTCACAGGCAAAGTCTCTGGACATGAACAAAATACAGACAAACTTTCTGCCAAGCCATAACACACATCATGTGGAGTCCAGCACCCAATGCTGTCCTTCTCAGCAGAAACCTCCTGAGCCTGGTTCTTACCAGCAGGGTTTCTATCTGCCTTCTGGTCTCCTGAGCTCTGACCAGAATCTCCCCTACAGAACAGCCTAAGCTGTTCCAGCTCTATACATTCCGGTGACATCTCCAAACCTTTCCAAACTCTTCCCACAAGCCATTCCCAAAGGCTCTTGAACCACATGGTCAGGAACAGTCACAGCAACGACCCCACTCCTGGTACCAAATTCTGTTTTGGTCACTTTTCTTCTTTGCTGAGACAAATACCTGACACCCAAAGAGAAGCAAGGAAAGGTTTATTTAGCTCACAGTTTCTGGAGATTTCAGTCCATAATCAGCTGGCTCCAAGGCATGGCACAGGCACAACACTTTCAGGTAGCAGCCAGAGCAAAAAAAGAGAAAAGGCAAGCCTCTTCTCTACCCTTAAGTTGTACACAGGCCACTGCCCCCCCCACCTTCAGGGTGGGTGCAACACTCACAAAATGTCCTTGCCCTCCTTTGCACAGGATGAGGATATTTACAAAGGAAGAACCCTGGCTCCCTGCTGAGCCTCTCAGTTAAACTTCTAAACTGCTCAAGTTGACACAATGTATTAACCATAACAGTATGTGTGATGGTGAACAACATCCCTGACCCCTTTTATAATCTTCTTGCTGATTCGGGGTCACTTAAGGTTTCACTCTTTAAACCTAAGAGTTTCAAGAAATCTGAGCTGCTTTTGGTTGCAGCAGTGATCTTCCTATTTGAGACAATGGAAATTAGAGGAGACAAGACCTTAAAAATGTCTTTATTTCATTTCTCCAACACTGGATCACAAGAGTGGGCCTAATCCACTTCTAGAGAGTGCACCCAACAGAGGGTTGAGGGTCTTCTCCACTGAAACACACATTCTGAACATGACTGAGACCATGCCATTTGTTTCCTATTTTCATCAACACACTCTAACTACCCTGAAAAATCATGTCTTTAATTATCGTGCTTTGTACCCTGGAGAAACTTCAAGGAAGTAGACACCATCAGGACAAAGCTATGGGGGCATAATGTCTTTGAATTCGAGTCTCAGCCAAAGCATTGTTTTGATCCTGAGATTAAAGTTGTGGACAAATAAGACCTAGCGTGGGACTGTGGACAGTGAGAAAGGGTGGTGTGCAGATGTCTGGAAGTTTCTGGGAGTCATCCTGGGAACCAAGAGACTGTGCCTGTGATCTCCACGTGAATGCCTCCGTTGCAGCCCTGCCCAGACATATGGAACAGGTTTTCCTCTTCTCAGAAAGAAGTTAAAACTTAAGGAAAGGAAGCAGAACAAATGGGCAGAGAGTTCATTTATTACCTGGCTCCTGTGTACCACATTGCAAAAACCCCATGCAAAGTGGCTTCTATTGCCTAATCCATTTTAAGTTTCCCAGAATTGAACTCTTAGAAATACAACGAAGATAGCTTTACTTGGTCCAAAGGGGTTTACTATAGCTTCAAACAAACTTCTCACAGGCAAACAGTGTAAAGGGTCCCCTCCATATCTGCTAGAGTTCAGGCTAAATTGTAAGTCTTCAATCAACAGAGATTATGATTATGCTGTAATTTTTATATCACCTAGCAACTGAGGATAATTCTGGGTTTGTTTCAAAGATAGGTAGTTGAGAATCAAAAAGGCTTTTCACTGGAGTGTCTTTGCTTCAAAATGGAAAGCCCAAACCCACAGATCAGTTTTTTCTTATGATGGCTCAATAGCAACATACCTTGTACTCTCTCTAGTAAACATCAATTTATTTTAAAAAGAAATAAGTGCAATGTAAACAAAAGTATGGATCCTTCATGATCAAAGAAAAGTAAACAGTAGATTCAGTCATGTTCTCCAAAATTAAGCTGGGAGTTTACCTGTGTCTCGGTCATGCGATCCACATGAATTCACCTTTTGCTATTGCCCTCCAAGTATTTCTTCCTGGCGGACTTTCTTTTCAACATTAGGAGACTAATGAGACACTTTAAGACATTTCCAGGCAGGACAGAGGAGGCTGTCTTTGACGTCAACGGTCGCTCTGTTGTTTTAATCATGGAATTAAAGATGCACCATGTAAGAGCTGCAGTGTGGCCTGGAGATGGGAGAAAGAGGTGCTTAACATGTGTCAAAGGCTCCTGGTGTGTACCCCAAGAAACTGGGGTTGCCCCCCAAGGGCACAGACATAGCACAGGAAACTCATGCATTTATTATACACGATATTTGCTGAAGTGGAATGAAGAAAGTTCTTAAATTGTTACATTAACTACTGATCTGATTTTCATTTTCTCTAATGAAGGAGAAAACTACCCTGTGGGGAGAAGGGCTGAACACACTAGAAAGAGGCTCAGTCTGTACCCGTAGCTGCTCCTGCACCTGTAGCACCTGGTGAGGAGACTGGGAGGGAGAGACAGTGGTGCTGAGCACGGCTCTTCTGTGTCAGAGAAGCAGCCAAGCCGTGGGGCTTGGGGTTCTGCTGTAGAAGGAGGAGCGCTGAGGTGGCTGGGTGTGTGCTCTGATGGTGGCTTTAGTGAATGTAACAGCTGTGCACTTTCTCTGTTTTCAGGCAATAGCCATGTCTTGGTTACTTTTTTCTCATTGTTGGGACAAACACCTGACACCCAAAATTAGGGAAGAAAAGGTTTATTTAGCTTACAGCTTTTGGAGATTTTAGCCCATACTCAGCTGGCTGCAAGGCAGGGTGGCATGGCTGAGAGGCAGCCATTCATCGTGGATGCCTGGCAAGAGCAAACCGCACACGAAAAGGGAAAAACCTGCCTCCATTCTGACCTTACATTGTATGTCAGCTCCACCCCTGGGTGGGTGCAGAACTCACACTGCCAATCTCAGCACTAGACAAAGAGTCAATCACAAATGCTAGATTCAGCTGCTTCCATCACTACATGAGGCTTGTGGGGGGCCATATATATACAAACCAAACCATTCCACCCCTGTCCCCCCAAAGGCTCATGTACATCTCTTATACAAAAGACATTTATTTAGTCCATCTCCAAAGTTGCAAAAGTCTTAACAGTTTCAGCATTGCTGAAAAGTCCAAGTCCCAAGTCTCCTCTGAGATCTAAGGCAAACTCTTAATTGCAAGTCCCTGTACAAATGAAAACAAAGTTAAACGCTTCCAACATGCAATGGCACAAGATAGACATTACCATTCCAAAAGTTACAAATGGGAATGTAAAGCATTGGAACCAAAGTAAGTCCAAAATCCAGCAGGGCAAATGTTAAGTCCTGTAGCTGTATGTCCAGCATCTGAAGCAATCTGTGGCAAATTGTGAGCTACAAAGGGCTTGTGTGGTTCTACCCCTATGGCACCTTTGGGGGTTGTAGTCCCCGCAGTTTTTCTCTTAGACCCACCCTGCTCAATCTTTGTAGCTTTCCTTAGATGATCCACGCTCCTGGCTTTTCCAGATTTCTGGGTTTTCCACTGTGCAGCTTCACATACTGCTCTCTCAGGGGCGCACTGCCTGGCCTCCCGGGCCCTCTGAAATTGGGGTGGAAGCCTTTTTAGACTCAGAACGTGGGCATTCTCCATGTACCTAAAACCAGTGCCACGTGGATGCAGCCTAGGTCTGCTGCCGGCTGGAGCAGTAGCCAGGCTTTCCCTTTCTTGGTGGTGGAGGTCGAGTGCCTGGATTGCTGAGCACTTGGAATCTGATTTCGAGGAACAGGTTCTCTATGTCGCTGCCATTTTGGAACCTATGTGGGCTCTGTCGCCATTCTGGAATGTGGTGCTGTTTTGGTTACTTTTCTCCGGTGCTGAGACAAACACCTGACATCCAAAGTAAAGCAAGGAAAGGTTTATTTAGCTCACAGTTTCTGGAGATTTCAGTCTGTAATCAGCTGGGTCCAAAGCAGAGTGGCATGGCACAGGGCAACACTTCAAGGCAGCAGCCAGAGCAAAAGAGAGCAAAGAAGCCTCTTCTCCTCCCTTAAATTGTGCATAGGCCACCCCCTCTTCAGGGTGGGTGTAACACTCACAAAATATCCTTGCCCTCCTTTGCACAGGATGAGGATATTTACAAAGTAAGGCTCCCTGCTGAGTCTCTCAGTTAAACTTCTAAACTGCTCAAGTTGACACAATGTATTAACCATAACAGGTGCTCTGCAGCTTTCTCCCTAGGGCAAAGTCTTTCACTTTTGCAGTTTGGAAGCTGCAAAGATTGGAGACTTGCTGCTTTCCAGGATGTCTCCAGGCCATCTTTTGTATTTCTTTGTTCCTTCTCAACAATCGAGGTTTCAGCTCTATCTTTACAGTCCACAGCTTTCCAACCAAAGTCACAACATTTTAAATCACCATGCTGGGCTCTTTGCTCTTGATTTCCAACATAAATCTGGCTAAAAGCCCCCAACAATAGCCTTGCTACTGCCTCAACATTTGACTGCCTTGAAATTTCTTTTGCCAGATTAATCAGTCCACCACCCTTAATCTCAGTTTTAGGCAAAGTCTCTGGACACAAGCAGAATGCAGACAAACTTTCTGCCAAGCCGTAACACACATCATGTGGAGTCCAACAACCAATGCAGTCCTTCTTCCCAGCAGAAACCTCCTGAGCCTAGTCTACCAGCAGGCTTTCTATCAGATTTCTGGTCTACTGAGCTCTGACCAAAATCTCCCCTACAGAACAGCCTAAGCTATTCCACCTCTATGCATACCAGTAACATCTCTGAACCTTTTCAAACTCTTCCCACAAGCCATTCCCAAAGGCTCTGGAACCACATGGTCAGGTATAGTCACAGCAACGACCCCACTCTACTGGTACCAAATTCTGTCTTGGTTACTTTTTTTCTTGTTGTTGAGACAAACACCTGACATTCAAAATTAGAAAAGAAAAGGTTTATTAAGCTTACAGTTTTTCATTTCAGTCCATACTCAGCTGGCT